>SMDT01001346.1:0-96915 GCA_005392925.1 Aquilaria sinensis | reverse complement strand
CGCAACTAGTTTACTATGAAATGGAAAGATTCACAAGTAGTTTTGAATGAAATGGAAAGATTCCCAACTAGTTTAGAATGAAATGGAAACATTCACAACCTGTTTAGAATGGAAACATTCACAAGTAGTTTAGAATGAAATGGAAACTGATAGTTGAAGGGCTATCACCCATAGGACTTTCGAATTGGTAGACCTGAGACCACCCTTGGAGGGCCATATTACCAACCTCGGAAGAGGGGCTCAAAACCACCCTCGGAAGGGCACATGACCAACCTTAGAAGAGGACATGGTGCTAGCCTCAGATGCTAACATAACTAACCTTGGAAACGATGAATCAATACCCTCTGATATTAGAGGAAAGATCCCTTCCAAACATTGTTTATGCCCCGAATAGGCTTCCTCCAACAACCTTTGGAGTAGACCCTACTTTAGAAAGGGTTTTAAGTCCCCAAGGGGTTTTAATGGAAGATCACAAACACACAGTTTCGAGGGATCACTGATAGGAACCTTGCACATGCCCCTACCCTCTGGGGATAACCGCTGACGGACAGCTAGACACATGACTAGCAAAATCGGCCAACCACATGTCCTAATCTGCTTGGCTTGGGTATAACGGCCTTCCCCTCCAAGCCTCATATAAATACTAGAGAAGCCCCCAGGCAATACACATGAGACACCCTTTCTATGCTCTCTACTCTTGGCAACCTCTCTTTCATATATTGACTTGGGCGTCGGAGATCCCTTCCCTGGAAAACACTTTAGGGAGTTCTTAACTGACGTTCTTTAAGTGGTGTAGATACCATTCAGGTGAGGTTCTACCGGAGGTCCAACATGTCCTACATCAAAAATGTCCTCAAGCATCATTTGGAACCATCTGTGGGAACTCATTCCTAGGTTGCCATCATAGAGACTCAACGTTTGAAGGACAAGGGTATCTCAAAGTACTAGTCCGCACTCAAGCCTCCGGCAGTAAATGATCAAGCACCCCCGGAGACTTCCCTGTCAGAGAATGAAAGTCCTATGATAGTCATTATGGGCTTCATGCGTGATTTCCAATACTCTATAATGACCAAAATGACACAACAGCTCGACCAAAGATGGTCACATGCACGTTCACATGCATGTTCATATGCAAGGACCCCTCCTTAGGGTTCATTCGGAGAGGGGGCGCTGGTCATCTCGCCGGAGCTCAATTAATAGGAGCCTCCATGAGGAGTCTTCAATGGAGAACCCACCGTCTTAGGGATCGTACATGGCATAACCCATATCAAAGCAACCATGGTCCCCCTAGTGTCAAAGTCCTTCTCCTCGGGAAAAGACCTCATCTCATTGCCGTCGAAGTTACTTGCCAAGAAGAAGATGTCATTCTCCCTTGCCGTAGGTTCATTGATAATAAGGAAAGGATAGTGGCACTATCCTGATGGTGAATATCTTGGAGAGGTTGGACAAGGTCAAGAGACAAGTCTCATGAAAACCCATCTGGTCAAGGTTATCAGAGACCTTTACTAGGGACGAGTGACTGTTTTTCTAGGCGGTAGTGGAGGCACCAATGCCCAATGACTTCCGAGTACCTCGCCTGGAGACCTATGACAGGTGAAGCGATCCCCAAGCTTATCTAACCAAGTATAAAATGAGTATTGTGCACCAGGGTGCTGATGATGCCACCTTCTGCAAATGCTTTGAAGTGACTCTTTCTGGGCCAGTAACCGTATAGTGTAACTCCCAAGCACCCGAAACCTTTATGGGTTTCCGGTAGTTGTCCATCGCCCTCACCCAGTAGTTCATAAAAAGCAAGCTGATGATGAAGATGCCAACCCAAATGTTTGACATATACCAAAAGACTAGGGAGCCCATTTGGGACTATGTTGAAAGATTCAACTGAGAGGCCCTCAGTGTCCTTGACTTTTGTCCTGAGATCTGGATACTAGCAATGATTTGAGGTCTTAGATGGGACTCTCAGCTCTTCTATGAGCTCTCTAAGGACCCCCTATAAACCTTAGGGGAGTTCCACAAGAGCGCCAAGCAACATATGACCGCTGAAGAGCTAAGGATGGAAAGGCAGAAAATGGATGCTCAATACTCCGAATGTTAGGGTCACCAACCTTGATTCCTTAGAGACCAACCATGGAAAACATAAGGCAAGAGGCCAATGATGTTCACCCCCTTGAACACCACAAGGGCAAATATTCTGATGGCCTTGGAAGGACAGGGAACATCAATACAACAGCCATATCCCGTGACTTTTGAAAAATAAGAAGAACATGAAAAAATAGTTTCAATTCCATTGGGACAACGCCCATGACACAGAAGATTGTTTCCAACTGAGGAAATACATTGAACCCCTCATCAAACAAGGCCAACACAGGAAGTATTTGAGAATGCCCTCCCTAAACAAAAGGGCAAAACAACGGAGGAGCAACAGGGACAAGATGTGGACTATGAGTCGAACAGACATCGAATGAACCGAAGTCCACAAAAAATTCACCACCTTCAGCTGGAGTAATTTTGACAATCACCATTGGATTACCCTCTGTTGAGAGGAAAAGAAAGGTTCAAGAGATAGTAATGTTGGAGTTCTACAGCCCCGTAAACAAGCTCACCCGAAAGGATGGGTTTGTGGTGAAGTTTCTGCGTGATGATCCTTTCCTGATCATGGCTAGGATCAAAAACTGGGATGTCAAGAAAGTGCTCTTAGACAATGGTTAAAACGCTGATGTCCTTTTTATCCATCTATTACCAAGCTTGGGTATTGCTGAGAGTGAGCTCAAGCTGATGACTTGAACCATGTTCGGGGTCAAACTTGCTAAACTGCCCCGTGTTGGGATGGATTGACCCCCCACTTATGCTGAAAGGTACATTAGTAAAGACGGGAGAGGAGCTATTTGCCTCCCCTATAACAAGGTTCATAGTCATAGATGTTTCATCACCTTACAACGGCATCCTTGGCAGACAAACACAGGGCAACCTTCACCTCTAAACATATGTAAAGGACTTGATTGTCACGTTCAAAGAAAAAGAAGGAGATGCTAAACTATACATCGATCAAGCAAAGGTTAGGAAGGTGTTTGTTAAAGCAAGGCAGAATCTGGCCAAAGTCCACTAACAGAGTTCAGATAGGGAGAGAATAGTAGCCAAATATGATATACAAAGTGAAAAGGGTGATATTGAGAAAGTAGAAACTGAGGATATAGAGTTAGCCCCTGCCTGAAGTACACAAATTGGAAAAAAAAATTACCGAAGGTGAAAAGGAAAGACTTGCATCCCTTCTATCAATGAAGAAAAATTTATTTGCTTACTCTTTGAATGATATGCCCATAATAAATCTGGACATAATCCACCATAGTCTTAAAGTACATCCCGAGGCAAGGCCTGTTCGATAGAGAAAGCGCAACATCTTGGTGCATAAGAACAACTTTGTCAAAAAAGAAATTCAATAACTATTGGAAGCCAGTATAATAAGCAAAGTCGAATACCCTGACTGGCTCAGCAACATCATCGTTGCTACCAAGGAAGGGATTGATAAACTCCTTATGTGCATCAACTTTCAAAACATCAACAATGCTTGTCCCAAGGACTCGTATCCTCTACCTTCAATGGACCAACTAGTAGACTCCATTGCCGAATATGGGCTATTGAGTTTCCTCAATATGCTCATCAGGTAACACCAAATTCAAATGAACCCCAAAGATGAGGGAAAAACTGTATTCATTACGGATGTCAAGACGTATTGTTACATTAGAATGCCCTTTAGCCTCAAGAATGTAAGAGCCACTCTTTGAGGCTGATGAGCAATATGTTCAATTCCCAGTTTGGGGGAAATATAGAAGTATATGTTGGTGATATGATAGATAAAAGAAAAGTACCTAGCAATCATATCGCAGACTTACAAGAAACCTTCGAACAATGTTGAAATTTTGAAATCCATCTCAACCATAAAAAATGCGTATTCGGGGTAACAAGCAGCAAATTCCTTGGCTTTATCGTGTCCGAGGGAGGCATACATGCCAATCTAGAAAAATTCAATACCTTGATTGGATTTCAAACTCCCACAACCATAAAGGACATCGTAAGGCTTAGTAGAAGAATAATGGCACTTAGCAGATTCATTTCTAGGTATGGGGATCGATGCCAACCCTCTTTCAAGGTGCTCACCAAAGCTACCAAAAGCAAAGATAAGCTTAGTACCGAAGAACACCCTTGGAACGAAGAATGTCATAAGGCTTGGGATGAACTTAAGAATTACCTATCCCATCTACTGACACATCGGCAAGGAGGGAGAACTCCTCATCCTCTACCTTGCTGTCAGTAAAAAAAGCTATGTGCTCAGTGCTTCTTAGGAAGGAAGGAGGAAAACAGTGGCTATATATTATGTTCGCAAGTCCTTGCATGGAGTTGAAGTAAAATATCTGATGTTGCAGAAAGCAATATATGCATTAGTCTTGGCAATTAGAAGACTTCAGCTCAACTTCCAAGGACACTCCATTACAGTGCGAAGTAGCCTACTTGTTCGAGATATCATGAAGAAGGTAGATCATTTTGGTCGATTATCAAATTGGTGCATCGAGCTCGACGAGTATGATATTTTATCAAACCAAGGAAGGCAATAAAAGGTTAGGGCTTAGCTGATTTTATTGTCGAACTACCCAAGATTGAAGGTGTGTTGAGTAAGCTTGAAAATGAGCAACTCGAATAGGAGCTATTCATAGATGATGCTTTAGGAACATAACACTAGGGTGCTAGAGTAATACTCTAAGCTCCCAAAGGAATGGAAGCATCAAAGGTTATGAAATTTGGATTCCATGTGACTAATAATAATGCTAAATACGAAACACTCATAGCAGGCTTACGATTGTCAAAGAGAGTTGGTGTAAAAAATCTAAAAGCTTAGAGTGATTCACAATTAGTGGTTCGGTAGACTGTAGGGGAATACGGGGCCAAAGACGCTAACTTGGCAAAATATCATGACCTCGTCAAAGAGCTAATCCAAGAATTTGGCTAGGTATAAATATAAAAGGTACCTTGGAAAGAAAACATGGAAGCAGCTATATTAGCTAAGTCAAGAATGTGCACCGAAGCACTTGATTATCCAGGCATAGCCATAATGGTTCTTAGGAACCTACGAAAGTGTGAAAGCGGTCTATAAGGTACTTCATGATTGGGGAAGAGTTATACCAACAAGGGTACTCAAATCCCCTACAAAGGTGCATCAGTGAAAAGGACACTGAAGTAGTCCTGAAAGAAGTCCACAAACAAATATGTGGATCCCACAATGGGACAGACGCTCTTGTTAGAGTACTACTTCGGCAAGGATATTTTTGGCACACCATAAGAAAGGATGCTTAACAGTTTGTCAAATGATGCATCAAGTGTCAATGACATGCACCCATCTAAAGGGCACCTTCAGAACCAAGAACTTTGGCAAACCACCCTTACCCATTCACCATGTGGGGAATTGACCTTATTGGTCCTCTCTTGATGACTCTAGAAGGACTCAAGTTCTACGTTGTTGCAGTAGACTACTTCATAAAGTGGATCAAGGCAGAACCCTTGGTGACAATTTTCGGTGAAAGAAATTTAGAATTTCATCTAGGAAAACATCATATGCAGATTTGGTTGTCCAAGGGTGATACTAGTAGATAATGGTTCCTAATTTATCGGTAACGGGTTTTAGGAATTCACCATGAACCTCGGGGTGAAATTGCACTTTATCCAGTTGCCCATCCTTAAAGCAATGGGCAAGTTCTAATGCCAAATAGGACATTGAAAGATGGTCTAAAGAATAGGCTGAATTAAGCCAAAGGAAATGGCCTAGTGAACTACCAAACATGCTATAGAGTTATCAAACAATGCCAGAAGAATCATTGGGGAAACTCATTTTTCACTCATGTTCGCACATGGAGGCTTTGACCCCTATCGAGATTATAAAGCCTTACATGAGAATAAAAGTATTCAATGAAGAAGGAAACAACCTCAGCTTAAGAGCCAAACTTGACATGGTTGACAAACATAGGGAGATGGTTGAACTTAGGAGAAATTCCTTCAAACAATGAGTCACCATTACCACGAACTTAAAGTCAAACCTAAAGGAATCAAGATAAGAGACCTTGTTCTCTGAAAACCTAAGTTGGAAGCTTGAAAATTGTCTCATGATCAACACCTCCTTAAAAGTGTTCCAAGTTGGTCACTTGGCCCCCAAGAAAAGCCTTAAGGATTGCTTGTTTTTCAAGCAACCTATGGACTTTTTTTTAAGGTTTTGGAAATTCGGGTACTCAATTGCAAAACTCTCAAGAAAGAGACTTGGAGAGTTATGGGAAGGATATGAATTGTATGAAAGTGCTATTGGAGGACCAAATTACTCATGGAGGAAAAGTTTGAACAAAGGAAACACTAAAGGCAATAAGGACCTAAATGTCCTAGTGTAAACGTTAAGGTGTTCAAGCTTTTGACTTAAGTCTAAGGGTGGAATTTTGGGCTTATCCCACCATGGGGGAGGCATCCATGACTTGATAATTAGTCAAAAATGTTGGGCACATGTGTACCAATGAGTTTAAGACAAGGAAACCATAATTAGTGAGAAAGAAAATGACATAAAGCAAGGTTAAGCTTGTTTAAGTGTGTTTTGTGCCCTTAAGCTCATTTAAGGTCATTTAAGTGGCCAAATCACTTATCCCTCTCTCATTTTCATCATCCCCCAGCCCAAGAACACAGCCATACTTCCTCCATAGCCACCACACCTTCAAACTTGCAATTGATTGAAATTGAAGGCAAAAGGAAGCAATTGGAAGCAAACTACAGCTATTTCTTGCATACTTCAAGGATCAAGCTTGATTTTTGGCCTACCCACTTTGGTAAGGGTTCTCTTGCTCTCATGGGTTGTTTTATGTATTTTCAAACATCCATGGAGCTATGGCTAAGCTTGGAAGAGAGCCATGAGCTTGATGAACCAAGCTTATTGAGGGGAGTGCACTTATTGAAGGTTTTGTGACCTATTGTCAAGTGCACAAAGATGGCAGTAAAATGAGGGTTTCTAGAGCCCAAAGTTAGTACTAACTACTTTTAAAATCCTCCTAAGACCAAGCATTAGCTTGAGGAGGGCTGCCATAGTGATTTGGTTATGTTTATTATGTGTTTTATGGACTAACCTATGGTATATGTTGCTGCCACATTTCATGTGTTTGTTGTTTGTGTTTGGCTGCTGCATTTGGTTGCTATATCTTGTATATATGCATTGTGGTTTTTTTTTTTAGTGTCTTTGGATGCAGGTTTTAATGAGGATCACATTACCTTAAGAAACCAAGTGTTACCCTTACTAAGTTTCTCAATGAAACTTACTCCCCTCAATTCTGTCATTTCAGGTCCAGCTGAAAGATCACCTTCAAACTAACCTTTGTGGTTTGAGTTTTGATCTGAAATTTCAGGTACATGAACTTCCATATGTCTAGTTGTGATCTGGAAATTTTGGTGATTTTAGGAGCACATTTGGTATTTTTAATGGTGGTACTTATTGTGTTGTGCAGCAGCTGTCCAGCATCCTGTTTTTGGAGTCCATTGTGTCTCAGGACCTCCTGTAACCTAGGGTGCGTATTTAGCTGAGTTAAGACCATATTTTAGTGCATGTATGCATGTACATGTAGTGTATGTAAGATGAGACAAGTATGTGAACATTTGAGTAATGTTTTGGCTATGTAAGTGATGTGGTGCAAAGCTGCCTAAGTGTGAATGATAGGCTGCTTACTTGTAAATTCTGTTTTGGCCACATAAAGTTGCTAGATGCAAGAGAATGTAATTAATATGTGTATTGGACATGTATGGGATAGCCTTGGAGGGCTTTCCCCTTGTGAATGAAGTGTTTGCATGGTTTGGAAAAATTGTATGGGCAAAATGGTCCAAAAGTTGCCAGAATTTTGACCATGTACCTAAAGTTTAATATCTCCCTGTGTAGAATGAATCTTGGTATGAAATTTTGACCACACCTAGAGAACATCTAGAGGTTGAACTGGAATTTGGAATTTCTAGATTTGGATCCTTGTAGCCAAAGATATGACGTTGCAAAGTTGGCTGAGTTACTGTTCATTTGTACAGAATTTTGTAACCAACTTCAAAAATCCATAACTTGGTCCATAGGTGGGCTATTGATGTAAAACAAAATTCCTTGGTTTGTTCTAAGTCTCTACTTAAGAATGGAGTAAATAAAACAGTGGGCTATGAGGCTATAATGATACAGTTTATTAGCGGAAGTTACACGTGCAGTAGCTGGCCACTAGAACTTAACAAGATTGCCTAATGTGTGGAAGCCAAAACTAAGACTTGTGCTAGTGTTCCTTCTTTGCTGCCATGGTATGCGTGAAATGTAAATATGTGTGTGATGGTTGGACCAATATGCATGTATTTACATAGTGCCCAAGTGATGGCCTCGGGCCTCATTGCTTATAGTCATGGTGACTAGTGGAGAGACTTCTGGGAGGAAGAACGCCTGGTCGACTGGACCGCCTAAAGGAGAGTGCCTGAAGGCTCAGAAACAGAAGGTTAGGAGGCCCCCGGAGTGTTTTTCCGGGGGGGGGAGCCTCCGACGCCCAAGTCAGTGGTGGCCGAGAGAAAGGCAGTAAAGATAGTACAAAGGGCTGAGGAGTTTTGCCTGGTAATGGGAGCCGTATTTTGCCAGCCCCCCCTGTCTGGTATTAAGTCCTGGTATTTATAGGAGTGCCTAGCCCGTTCAGATCGTGACACGTGTTCGGTTGGATGTTCCTGAATTTCTGGGCGTAGGGGACAGATAGTTGGTAGCAGGTTGCCTTGAGCCATGTGCTGAGACGGGCCATGATGTGATTTTGATGGCGTTAGCGTGGTAGAGCGCCTTTTGAGGCGGCTTGTGGCGTCTGTGAATGGATGTGTCAGAGGCTTCCTTAAATGCTTCCATAAATACCCCTGCCGTACTCCCGAGGTCCCTGGGTGAGGTCGTCCTTTGGTACGGACAGAGCCTCTTCGGGAAACAAGCCCTGAGTTCGGGGTTTCCCAGCTTCAGGGAGTTCCGCCTTCGGGGATATCGTGTTCGGCTTGCTATGTCAGGTGACAATTTTCCGAAGGCGATCAGTTCACGACCCTGGGGGGGCGAGTAGTGTCCTGGCGTGCCGGGCTCGGAGCTCTTCGGCTATCTCCCGAGGTGCCTGATCACACCTTTTCTCGGGTAGCGCCAGCTTCTTCTGGCCATTCTTGTGGCAGGGAGTTCGGCCAGATAGAGGCGATAGCCTTTGGCTATCACATGCCCCCCTTTGGAAAGCCGAAGTGAAGACTTCGGTTTTGCATCTCTTTCCGAGGTTGTCTGTGGGAGTCTCTTTGGAAGCTTAACCTGTTCCGAGGATGTGCCTTTTGCCCGAAGATCACGGGCTCTTCGGCCTTGGCCTGTTCTTTGGTGTCTTCGAGGTGGAGCCTGTGCCGAAGATACACCTCGAGGCATGGAGCCTGTCTCTTGGTGTCCTCGAGGTGGCCTGCTCTTTGTTTCTGCAGGTCTGTTCGGCCAAGCGTGTCAGTCTGAGCGGCGCGTCCCAGTTTTCCAGGGATGTCAGAAGACGTGTCCCAGCTTTCAAGGGACGTTTGGAGGACGTGTCCCCTATTTTTTCGCAGGCAGTTGACACGTGGCGCTTTGCCATTGGAGGAGAGTCGCGTCGGTTACAGAGGGCGCGCCTTTTCAAGTGCAGAGAGCAGTTACGGCGTCGGTTCGCCTCCAAAGGGTACTTATGACGACGTTTCGGTTACCCACCTCTGGCTTATAAATAGCCCATTTCATCATAAGTTCCTTTTGCTCACTCTTTTGCTCTTTTCTCTGCTTTGCCTCTGTTCTTGCATTTTTCTTGCTTTCTGTGGCGGAGCTTCCTTAATCAGAGTCTTTTTTCCAGCCAACTTTCACGATGGCGTCCTCAGATTTTGGCAAATCTTTTGGTGGGTTTTTATTTTCCAGCGCGTTTTGATCCCTGTGTTCTTCTGAGTTTTTCTCTGGAAACTGTTTTCTTCCGTTTTCAAACTCATTTTTACGTCGAAAATGCCCATTCCTGAGAGCTGGTAGCCTCTTTTAGCCCATCCTTGTTGCACCACCCCTGAGAAGTTAGAGAGGTGGAAGCAAAAATTCTTTCTTCCCTCTTACGCCGTTATCAGGCTGCCTCGTTCTAGCCACTATGCATTTTCAAACCATAGTAAGGAGGTTACCGTTTTCCGAGCCCAACTGAAGGCCGGTCTTCGATATCCCCCTCGAAGATGGTGTGCGAGTTCTGCCAATTTCATGGCATTGCGGTGAACCAGCTTCCCCCGAACTCGTTCTGCTATTTCAACGCCTTTCTCTGCATGTGTGGCGTCTTCGGGATAGAACCCCATTTCAGGATTTTTATGTAGTACTACAAGCTCTCTGTGGTCCCGAAGGGTGGCTTCTATTTCATGCTACCTCGGGGATCCGGGAGCAAGAAATTCATGTTCACCTCGCCACTAAGGATAGCTGGCGGGGGTGACAACAGAAGTTCTTCTTCATGAAGAAGGCTGAGGCCTGGTCGTATGTTCCGACCGAATGGGCTCAGGGAACACTGGATGCGGACGTTGGTGATCTGAGGATGCTGCTGACCCCAGAGTTGGCTCCCGTGTTCGCGTATTTCGATGCCCGCATTCGGGCTGTCTCTGACTGGGATCCCGAGGTCTCTCCGCGTGCCCTTTACCTTTTTCCAATCAACTGGAAGTTGATGACCGAAGAGGTCCTTCGGGAACTGAAGGTGGTAAAGGAGCACAAGACTGACCTCGGGATGCCAGCTCCTGCCATCGCCGGGAAAGATTCCTGGTTGGTCAAGCTTCTTAAGGAGGAGATTTCTTTCGAAATGCTTGCCGAAAGTGAGTTATCTTCTACTCCTTTGCTGTTTTTTCCTCGGACTTACGTTGATGTTTCTCTCCTGTTTCAGAGATGGGCGACGACACTGCCGCCTATTACAAGTCCCTCTTCTCCGGCCAAGTGGAGAAGGACGATCAGATGAAGAAGGCGGCTTCCAGAAGGCGGAAGTCTACTGGCGCGGGTCCTTTGAGGAAACGGACAAAGAGAGCCGCTCAGGTTCCTCTAGATGAAATTTCTGAGGAGACTGCCGAGGAGCCTGGGACAGCCGACATTCCGGCGCCTGAGGCTGCTGCTTCCGAGGTCCCTCCAACCGACGTCCCTCCTCAAAGTCCTACTGCGTCGCCGGCCCTCCTTGATGTAGTGGTAGAAGTACCTTCTGCCGAGGAGCGGCGCAAGCAGAAGGGCAAGGGCGTTTCGATCGAGGAGGCCGAGGACTCCGAGGACGTTGTTGTCGAGGTCCTGCCAGGTTTGTTTCCAGTCAAAGTGTACTTCATTTGTTTTTTCTGGAATTGCCTTTATCTCTGACCTGCTTCTCTTTTTCGCCCTGTAGGGGAGTTACTTACCCCGAACTGGGCGGCCGAGCACGCGAAGGCGAGGGCCCGCCGCGACGCCAAAGTCCCGCAAGGGAAGATACCGAAGGAGCCTTTCTGGACATTCATGGAGGACATGAACTTGTACTCCGAGGACTGTCCTGAAATGGCCAAGCAGATTGCGAAGAGGGTGCTCACCGAGGCCTCCTTCAAGGCTATAGCGGCGGCCCATCCGGGGGATAACACTCTTGCCGCGAAGATCACCGAGCATGCTGCTCAGGTATATCCTTCACAGCTCTTCCCCTTCAATTTTTTCCTAAGTGTTTGGCTCTTTCTGACCTTGCGTTTGATCTTCTTTACAGCTGCTGGGGTACGCCGGCTTTCTCCGAGTTCGGGTAGCCAGGCAGACGGCATTCCGAGCTTCGGCCTTAGAGGCCCTAGAAAAGGCGAAAGCGACGTGCTCGAAATTGACCGCCAAGAACCAGCAGCTGGCAGATGCTGCGAAGGAGGAAGCTGCCACCCTTCGGGAGGAGTTCCGAAAGGAGAAGGAAGTTCTTGATGGCGGACTCCTCCCGGAAGATTGCCGACCTCCGTAATGACGTGGCGGGGCTGCGTGCTGCAAACCAAGACCTTCTCCAAGACAAGGCAAAAAAAGAGAATATCATAGTCACGCTCTTGTCTGAGAAGAAAGCCCTTCAAGCCGAGGTCCAGTCTTTGAAGAAGGAGCCGAAGGGGGAGGAGCGGATAAAGGTGCTGGAAGAGGAGGTCGGGGATCTGAAGGACGAGCTTGACGACCTTGAGCTTAAGAAGAACAAGTCTGATCAAATGAACAAGGTCGCGTTTCAGGACGGCTTCTGCCTCGCTCGGCACCAGGTTCTCCAGAGGTTCCCAGGTCTGGACCTCTCTTTTCTAGAGGGTCTAAACATTCCTGGGGGACCTCGGTGGAAATGGTCCAAGATCGAACATCTGAAGCTTCCTCCTTCAATTCCAGCGCGGAAGGTGGCGGAAAAGGGTGGACAAACGAGTGGCTCTCAGGACGCCGCGAACCCTTAGGCTTTTTTAGGGCCCCTTTTCCTTCCCTTCTATTTTGTACTCCTTCTTTCGGGCACTTCTTTACTGTAAGGCAGCTTTGCTCTTAATGAAGATTTTTTGGCTAAGTGTTTCTTCAAGTTTCTTTATTTCCATTGTCCCGAACACGTTCGCTCAAGAGACTTCGGAAAACCTGCGATCAAAGAAACTTTTTTACCTTCCTTTGTCCCGAGTGCGTTTTACTCGAGAGACTTTCTGGAAAGTCTGAAAAATTTGACTAAGTCTTTTTGCAGGCTTTTGCATTTTCCAATTTGTCCCGAACATGATTGCTCAAGGGGCTTCGGAATACCTTTAGTCAAATTTTTTTTTTTCCAGATGTCCCGAGCACGCTTGCTCTAGGGACTTCGGAAATCCTTCAGGCAAAATTTTTGTTTTTCCAATTGTCCCGAGCATGTTTTCTCAAGGGACTTCGGAAAACCTTTCGCGAGATTTTTCACTTCCCATTTTCCCGAGCACGTTCGCTCAAGGGAGCTCGGGAAATTTCTGCGAGATCTCTTTCCCGCGCTGGCTAAAACTGCGCGAGTACTTTTGCGAGATTTTTGTTTTCCATCTTTCCCGAGCGTGATGGCTCAAGGGACTTCGGAAAGTCATATCTACGCTTTATCATGGCGAGCATCTTTGCGGAATTCTGTCTTGCACAATTTCTGTACTTAAGAATTTTTCTCAAGATACTTCTCCAGACCATTCTGTACTTAGAATATTTTTTGTACAATATATTCCTCCGCTCAACCTTAGGCGTAGAATTTTTTCAAGGCGTCTGAGTGCCAAGTGTTTTTCAATTCTACGCCTTCAGTGTCGCCAAGCTTGTACTCGCCTTTTCGTACTTCGGCGAGAACCAGATAAGGTCCTTCCCAGTTTGCGCGAAGTACTCCGTGGGATGGCCTTCGGGGTGCAAAGTCGGCCTTTCGGAGAACGAGGTCTCCCTTCTTGATTTCTTTTGGCCTGGCTCGTAAGTTTATAGCCGCGGCCACTCTTTGCTGGAAAGCTTTACCTCTCAGCTCGGCTATTTTTCTGTGTTTGGCCACACGATCGAGATTGGTTCTCAGACCGAGGTCGTTACCACCTTCATCAAATGCTTGCACCCATACTGAAGGGTGAACTATCTCTACTGGGATAATGGCCTCCTTTCCGAAGACGAGTGAGAAAAAGAGTCTCCCCTTTGGCTCTTCGGGGCGCCTTTTGGTAGCTCCATAATATACTTTGGAGTTCTCTCGGCCATTTCCCCTTGGCTTCCCCTAGTCTCTTTTTCAGGCCAGCTTTTATGGTCCTGTTCGATACTTCCACCTGCCCACTGCTTTGGGGGTGAGCCATTGGGCGAAGTGCATCTTTACTCCGAGGTCGGCGATGAATTCTTGGAATCCCTTGCCTATGAGCTGGGATCCATTATCAGCTATCGGTACCCTCCGTATGCCGAATCCGCATACGATGTTCTCTCATACGAACTTCTGCACTTCTTTTGCCGAGATAGTTGCTAGTGGTTCCGCCTCTACCCATTTTGAGAAATAGTCCACTGCTACCACGCAGAATTTCACGCCTCCGGGTGCTGTGGGGAGTGGCCCAATAAGGTCTATACCCCAGACTGCGAAGGGCCAAGGATAGTCTGCCGAAGTTACCATTTCCGAGGGTGTCCTCTGGATTTTCGCGTGTCTCTGGCAGCTACCACATTTCCGGACGAACTGTCTTGCGTCCTTTCTCAGGGTAGGCCAGAAGTATCCTTGGCGGAGTATCACTGCTGCAAGGGCATCAGTTCCAATGTGTGAACCACACATGCCTTCGTGAACTTCTTCAAGGACCATTTCAGTATCCTCTTCATTCACACATCTTTGCAGCGGGTTCGTATATCCCTACCGGTATAACTCTTCGCCAATCAGGAAGAATCTTCCGGAGCGTCTTCATAGTCTTGCAGCATCACTGGGGTCTTCGAGGAGCAAATTCTCTGCGAGGTATCTTTTTATTGGGTCTTTCCACCCTGTTCCCGAGGTCGCTATGCTCAGCACTGAGATGCTCGGATGGTCTAGCACCTCGGTGTATGTTTTCGACTTCGCCAAGCAATCTGCCTCAGTGTTATTCCGCCGGGGTACATTTTCGATCCGTACGGCGTCAAACTCTTGGATGAGCTTTGCTACCAGCTTGTGGTATTTTGCCAAGATTGGGTCCTTCGCCCCATAATCTCCTGCTGTCTGCCGAACTACCAGCTGGGAATCGCTGTGAGCCTTTAAGTTTCTCACGCCAATCTTTCTGGCCAAGCGTAATCCCGCTATGAGGGCTTCATACTCAGCTACATTGTTGGTGACGTTGAAGCTGAACTTGATAGCCTTCATTACCTCCAGGCCTTCGGGGCCCCTGATAATTACTCCAGCTCCCTGGTGTTCGGACCCCGAGGCTCCGTCTACGTGCAAGGTCCATTCTGGCTCACCCTCTTTTGGATCTGAATGGCTCTCCTCAGTGGTGGGTATTTCGGCGATAAAATCTGCCAGTGCTTGAGCTTTTATGGCCTTCCGAGGCTCATACGTGATTTCGTGTTCGCCCAGCTCTATGCACCACTTGGAGAGCCTTCCCGAATGATCAACCCTCTTCATGACATCCCGTAGCGGCAGACTACTTCGGACGATGATGGGGTGAGCCTGAAAGTATGGTCGCAGCCTTCTCCCTGCAAGCACCAAGGCGTATATAGCTTTTTGAAGCAAAGGGTACCTGACTTCGGCGCCATGCAGGGACTTGCTGACATAGTAGACCGGCCATTGCTTTGGCCCTTCTTCTTTCACGAGGACCGAGCTCACAGCCTTTTCTGTAACGGCGAGGTAGAGTACGAGGGGCTCTCCCTCCCGAGGTTGTCACAGAGTCGGCAGGCTGGCCAGGTAGACTTTGAGTTCTTCCCAGGCCTTTTGGCAATCTTCATCCCAAGGATGATCATTCCTTCCGAGGTCGCCTTCCATTTTTGCTGCCTTTGTGAGGATTTTGAGGAAGGGTCGACACCTATCTCCGTACCTGGAAATAAAACCTGCTCAGAGAGGTTATTCTTCCGGTGAGTCTCTGCACATCTTTGACTGTGGTAGGAGTTCGGAATCTCAAGCAGAGCCTCAATCTTCTCGGGGTTAGCATCGATGCCTCTTTCGGATACCATGCACCCAAGGAATTTTCCCGAGGTCACCCCGAAGATGCACTTCTCAGGATTAAGGCGGATCCCGAAGGCTCTGAGCTTTTGGAAGGTTTCCTCTAAATCTGCAACGTGGTAGCCGGGCAGCTTGCTCTTGACTATCATATCATCAACATACACCTCCATGTTTCTCCCCATTTGGTCTTTGAAGACCTTGTTCATCAGCCTCTGGTAGGTGGCTCCTGCATTTTTGAGCCCGAAGGGCATCCTGATATAGCAATATGTTCCTCCCTTGGTGATGAAGGCAGTCTTCTCTTCATCTTTGGGGTCCATCCTTATCTGATGGTAGCCACTGAGGGCGTCTAGGAAACTTAGGAGCCCGCACTCAGCAGTTGAATCTACCAGTTGATCTATTGGCGGCAGAGGGTATGAGTCTTTTGGGCAAGCATCGTTCAAGTTTCTGAAATCGATGCACATCCGGAGTTTGCTGCTACCTTCTTTTGTGGCAATGAGCACGTTCCTCAACCATTCGGGGTACTTGACCTCCCTGATAACTTCAGCATCTAGGAGACGCTGGACTTCGGTTTCGACAAAGTTGCTTTTGTGGGCTGAGATGCTCCATTTCTTTTGCCGGACAGGTTTTGCTTTCGGGCTTACTTTGAGGCCATGTTGTATTATGCCAGGGTTTACCCCTGGCATATCCTTCGGCGAGTAAGCAAACAGATCTTTATTTTCCGGCAGAAAGGATTCAAGTTTTTCCTTGTCACCTTCGGCCAAGCTCTTCCCCATTCGGGTAGATTGTCCTGGGACAAGATCTACTGCTTCCGTTTCTGCTTTGGTGAGATTTCCTTCTTTGCCATTTTCTGGCGCCTTTGCCTCCATTGTTTCCGCGAGGTCGTTTGCCGGAGCTTTTCGTTCTTTCACAAACACCTTTCTTACCTCGACTTGGTCTATGAAGACCTCTGCATCTCCATCCTTGGTGGCGAATGTGACGGTCAACTACTTCACATCCGGACGAATATGCAGGTTCCCCATTGTCCGTCTCCCAAGGATGGCATTGTACGAGGACGAGACGTCCATGACGTTGAATCTTGCCATTGTGGAGGCGTACAGTTCAGTTGCTCCGCTTATCGAAATCCCTTTCACCGTCAACGGGAGATCGATCTATCCGAGGTCTAGGAGTTCGGATAACTCAACCCCGAAAGTGGTCGAGGTGATACGCTTTAGTTCGCTCCTGGAGATGCCCAAGCTCGGCAGCAGGTGCAAGAATAGGACGTCAGCTTTTGAGCCATCATCAAGCAACACTCTTTTGACGCCTCAGTTCCCTATCTTTGCCGTGATCAGCAGCGGGTCGTTGTGGGGAGAAGACGGCGGTGGAGCCATCTTTGCGAGCCAGTTTCTTTGATGGACTTTTGATAGTCCATGACTGCAATTTCTCTGGCTTTCCGCTTTCTTTCCGAGGATGGGAGCCCCGTGGTGATGGTTTGGATCACCCCTGCTGGAGGTGGGGGGCGAATTTTTGGACTTCGGTTTTTCCGCCTGTCGGAGTCATAGTCCTCATCTTCAGCCCTTTCTTCCTCCATTTTTCTCGGGGGTCATCCTCAGGTATTTCCTTGGCCCTGCTTTATCGACTCTATGTACAGCCAATCTTCGGCGTCTTGAAACCTCATTCTTTTTGTTATCGGAGGTCATCTTTCTTCCTTTCGGGGGCGTGTTCAGGGGCGTGAAACTCTGAGGTTTCCTTCCCCGCATCCTCCGAGGTCGCCCTGCCTGTTCCGTCGGATGGCGAGCTTGTTGGTTGGACCCTTTGGCGCGGTAGTGATCGGACTTCGGCCCTGCCAATCTCAGCTCCTCGGCTGTCATGTTATGTTCAGCCCTTCGGTAAAATTCTCCGAGGGTGTCAGGGGAGTCCTTTGAGAACTCGTAGAACAGCTGTGAGTCCTGCCGAAGGCCTCGAGTCATGGCAAGAATGCGGATTTCGGGCCGAAAGTCTGGGACACTCAGGGCTTCCCTGTTGAACCTTTCGACATAGTCTCGGATGGTTTCTCCGTTCCTCTACTCTATGTCGAACATCTGTACAGGCATCTTCGCAGTAGGTCTGCTTCCAATGAACTGCTGGGTGAAGGCTGTGGACAACTCCCGGAACTCAGTGATGGTCCCTGGATGCAAGGAATTGTACCACGCCGTGGCTGGCCCTGTGAGGGTGACTCCGAACCACTTGCACACGGTAGCGTCATCAGCACCGTGTGTTATCATGCTCCGTCTGTACTTCGTCAGGTGGGTCTGCGGATTAGTACGGCCATCATAAATTTCCAACCGAGGTACTCTGAACTCGCGTGGCATGGGTGCCTCAACGACGGCCTGAGTGAAAAGGGGAGTCATCTTCGCAGGATGTTCCCGAGGATCTGGGCCAAACGGATCTTCTGGCCACTTGTTTTTCCACTCTGTCCAGCCGTGCTAATATCTTCTCCATGAGCACTGTGGCGCTAGGGCCTTATTCAGGGAAGGGAGATCGTCGGCGCCTCTTCGGGGGGCGAGTTCGGCGCTGAGGGGACAAGGACCTCGCCTCAGGTGACGAACTGCTTTGCTGTGAGACTCTCGGCTTCTTGGACCTGGTTTGTCCCACAGAACGTTTCCCGAGGGCCATAATCTCTGTGGACGATTCTTCGCGAGGGTCTCCATTCCCCGAACTGCGATGTATGGACTTGGGGCTCCTCCGCCGAGGGCGTGTCACTGAGGGTGGTCTCTCGGCCTGCGCTTGCTGTGGCCACCTTTGGCCGATCTGCTGTGTTACTTCAGGCACGACCGAACGCTGAAAGTCCCTCAAGAAACTCATAGTGACTACCAGAGGGCGGTCTCCCTCGGGCGCAGAAGTCCCTGGGAGTGTCTGCTCAGCAGCCGGTTGTATCTCAGGCGCGGACGGGGACCTCGGGAGTCCCTTGTCCTTAGAACGCCGAGTCTCAACGACGGCGATCTCAGAGTGGGTTCCCACAGACGGCGCCAAATGATGGCCTCGGGCCTCATTGCTTATAGTCATGGTGACTGGTGGAGAGACTTCTGGGAGGAAGAACGCCTGGTCGACTGGACCACCTAAAGGAGAGTGCCTGAAAGCTCAAAAACAAAATGTTAGGAGGCCCCCGGAGTGTTTTTCCGGGGGGGGAGCCTCCGACGCCCAAGTCAGTGGTGGCCGAGAGAAAGGCAGTAAAGATAGCACAAAAGGCTGAGGAGTTTTGCCTGGTAATGGGAGCCGTATTTTGCCAGCCCCCCCCCTGTCTGGTATTAAGTCCTGGTATTTATAGGAGTGCCTAGCCCGTTCAGATCGCGACACGTGTTCGGTCGGATGTTCCTGAATTTCTGGGCGTAGGGGACAGATAGTTGGTAGCAGGTTGCCTTGAGCCACGTGCTGAGACGGGCCATGATGTGATTTTGATGGCGTCAGCGTGGTAGAGCGCCTTTTGAGGCGGCTTGTGGCGTCTGTGAATGGATGTGCCGGAGGCTTCCTTAAATGCTTCCATAAATACCCCTGCCGTACTCCCGAGGTCCCTGGGTGAGGTCGTCCTTTGGTACGGACAGAGCCTCTCCGGGAAACAAGCCCTGAGTTCGGGGTTTCCCAGCTTCAGGGAGTTCCGCCTTCGGGGACATCATGTTCGGCACGCTATGTTAGGCGCCACTTTTTCGAAGGCGATCAGTTCACGACCCTGGGGGGGGCGAGTAGTGTCCTGGCGTGCCGGGCTCGGATCTCCTCGGCTATCTTCCGAGGTGCCTGATCACACCTTTTCTCGGGTAGCGCCAGCTTCATCTGGCCATGACTGTGGCAGGGAGTTCGGCCAGATAGAGGCGATAGCCTTTGGCTATCACCAAGAAGGCCACTTGGGTATGAACACTAAGGGTAGTGTTCTGATGGCCTACAAAACATTACCAATCCTGGGAGTCTAAATGCACAATTTTGGCACCATAACTGGACTACCCCGGAGTGGGTAACACCTCGGGACTTTATTAATGAGGATCTTCGCATCCTGAATGGCCCACTTTCGAGCGTGTTGGACAATCCAGTCAATCAGGGGCAACTCCTCTACAAAGTCATGCCAAAGTTCCATTACCACATTATCCCTTAACCATTCATCTATCAAGTCTAAAATCCCAAAAATTCTAAAACTTATAGATAAAAGGTTAAAAGATAAACCTGGTAGGAGGGACTTCGGCATCCCTGACTTCGGAATCACTATGGTCAAGAATCTCAACAGGGACCTCTTTCCCTTTTTGTTGTCTTTTCTCCTCAGCCTTTTTGGTAGAAGTCATGGCCAAGCAAGTCCCCAATATCTCAGCGGCCAAAGAAGGGCTGATGGGGATAGAAAGAATGGCCACCTTGGGCAAAGGATCAATGACCTCGGTTATGACTTCGGGCCAAGGAGCAATGTTGTCCCCCTTGGACTTTTTCTGCTTTCCTTCCCTAAAAGGTTGCCCCTTCTTCCATTTTGGGGCCTTATTCTTTTGTTCCCTTTTCTTGGATTGGCCGAGCAAGCAGCTCTTGTAAAAGGTAGTTGACTTGTCACCCATTTCTGCAAAGTAAAAAATATTAGTGTAAGCATAAGAATTCACTAAGTAACACTTGAAAAGTAACTTACTCTTTACAAGGACCGCATAAGATAGTTTGCCCCGAAGAAGCAGAACTGCTGCTAAGACTTCTTTCCATCTATCACTAGCTAGGGCATATCCTTGAGAGTAAAATGTTCCTTGATGACGTCCAGCTCCTAAATGACCTCTTTGGTCATTAAGTTCCATCTAATTGGAAATGAGTAGAGTCACCATGAAGGTGCCTGATCCTTCCAATTGGCTACCACCCGAATATGACTATTAAACTCCTGGAACTGGGACTCCAGTTCAAGGGTCGGTGACTTTGATAGGTCCATCATGCCGATTACCAAGGTCCTAAAAGCCCACTTTGCTGGTAGATCCTTCCACTTCTCATTTATCTCCACGAAGAAAAATTTCTTCTATGACCCTCACCAACTACCCTTGGGGCTAAAGGTGAAGGTGAACTTCCTGCTCCCCAACCCTAGATGGAGTAGAAATAAAACCCACCCTTCGGGATAGGGTGAAGTTTGTAGTATTGCATAAAAAAGATAAAGTAGGGGACTATTTTGAAAACTCTACACATACATAAAAAAGCATTGAAATAGGAGTATGAGTTTGGGGGCATTTGGTCAACTGCTATGCCATGAATTTGGCAAAAATTAGAAACCATCTTCGAAGGGGGGTACTGAAGACCCACTTTCAGCTAGGACCTAAATATGGTAACCTTTTTCTCCTGGGGAAGGTAACTTAGCTCGCCATAACCAAGAACCCTATCTTTGGCATAAGAGGGTAAAAAGAACTTGCTTCGCCACTTCTACACTTTCTCCAAGGTGACGCAGCTCAAATAGGCATCAAGAGAGGACCAACTCTCTTCGGCTACAATAATTTCATCACTTTGAACCTCCATGCTAAGACCCTAAGGTACTAACTTCAATACGAAAAAATGAGTAGGAAGAAAAAAGAGACTTTGAAAAGAATACCCACCTATGAATTTGTTGTAGAAACTTGCAAACTATTACACATTACGGTCAAAATCGCTCATCCATAAGAACCACTGCCAAGAAAGAACAAGAAACCTGCGAGAGAGAGAAAAGAAGCAAAGAACACAAATGAGAAGTATGGAACTTCTAAGATAGAGGGAGGATTATATAGCCCAAAGAGGGCAAATGAAAGGATGCGATAATGACCTTCTATAGGTAGAGAGACGTAACCGATGCAACTAATGGGAAAGCTAGCCATTGATTTGGTGACACATGTCACCTAATATGTAAAATAAGGGCATGCCTATTTGATCTGTCAAGCCTATGTAGTGCACAAATTGAGATGATAGGCTTATTCATTCACGAAGATGAGATGATCTTTGGAGATAGTGTACCTCACGGATAAAAGGAAATAAAAATCTTGAGAGGGAAAAAGTTTGGCTTGAAGTGACACATCTTTGATGAAGGTATAACTTCACCAAGGAAAGAGCTTAGCTAGAAGTGTTTCATCTTTGTTGAAGGTGCAACTTCACCAAAATATAATCTTAAAGTAAAAGTGAGCCCAAAGCTTGCCGAGAGTACAACTTCACAAGAAACTTTAAACCTTTTTTTGGGCTCATAATTATTGAAAGTACAACCTTGGTAAATGATTGGATCTCAGAATTATAAAGCCTAACCTTACCAAAGGCACAACTTTGAGAAAGACTTTTGGTTGGATGTTAAACACGCTTACCGATGGCATAATTTTCCTAGAGGAAAAATCCACCTTTGGTTGGAAATAATCCATGTACACGAAAGGTGTAATGTCGAGGGTGTAACTTTAGTAGAAAAATCAACCTTTGCCTAAAAATGCCTAGCCTGCCGAGCGCATGACATTTGCAAAAGAAGAAAGAAATCTTGGAATAAGAGTAGCTCTGATTACCATTGTGAAAGAACCAAATATATAACTTTGATTCTCCCAGAAGGGGCATGTGATAGCCGAAGGGCTATCATCCACGAGACTTTTGGATTGGTGGACCTGACACTACCCTCAGAGGGTTATATAACTAACCTCGGAAGAGGGGCTCAGCATCACTTTCAGAAGGTCACATGACCAAGCTCGGAAGAGGACTTGGTGCTACCCTTTGAATCTAACACAGCTGACTTTGGAAAAGGTGAATCACCATCCTTGGATAGTACCTTAACCAACCTTAGAAATTGAAGTCTACCACACTCAGCAGGAAAGATGCCTTCTGAACATGGTTTATGCTTTTGAACATGGTTTATGCCCCTACTACGCTTCCCCCAACCACCTTCGGAGTAAACCTTACTTTCGAAAGGGTCTTAAGTCCTCAAGGGGTCCAAAGGGAAAATGGAAAACACATAGTTTTAAGGGACCACTAATAGGAACCATGTACACGCCCATACCCTCTGAGCATAACTGCCTATGAACAGGTGCACACACCTCTCCTTGAGGCATAAACTGAACGACCATCAAATCTAGCTGACCACATGTCCTAATTTGCTTGGCTTGGGTATAACAGCCTTCCCCTCCAAGCCTCCTATAAATACTAAAGAGGCTTCTAGTTAATACATTTGAGACACTTTTTCTATGCTCTCTACTTTTGGCAACCTTTCCCTTATATACTAACTTGGGTGTTAGAGATTCTTCCCCTAGAAAACATTTTGGGGAGCTCCTAACCCACGTTATTCAAGTGTTCCATATACCATTCAAGTTAAATTCTACCAAAGGTCCAACATGTCCTACGTTGAAGATGTCCTCAAGCATCATAGTTGATAGCCAAAGGACTATTACCCTTCAAACTCCCAAGCTCTGACGAGCACCACCCTTGGTAAAGATAAGCGTTACCCTCGGGAAATAACAGGACTGATCTCGGGAACATGGTACACTACCACCCTCGGTAAGATGGCCTGACCAACTTCGGGAGAGGTAAACTCACCATCCTAGGCAGGGGAACATCCTCTAAAGGGAAGCCTCTAGGCCGAGGGGCCTTCCGAATGACTGGAGCAACCTCGGCAAGAAGCTCTCATATCCCAAAGAGGTCTCTTTCACCGAAGGGGTCTTGTGGACACGACAAAATAGTTTAAGAGCCTCTAACACAGAAACCTCACACACGCCCCTGACACACAGGCCTCCCATGGCACTGACTTCTAGCCAGAACGGCCTACGGCCATATAGAGTTCCCCATCCCCGAAGGTATGTACCGCATCTGGCAGAACACGTGTCATGATCTGAGCGGGCTGTGTCAAATGGACTTCTCCCAACGCCCTCCTATAAATACTTGGGGAACGAGCTTGGTAAGAACACAGACTAAACTCTTAAGAGAATTCTGCTCTTTACTCTCCAATCACTAGTCCTTACTTGCCAAATACTAATTTGGGTGTAGGAGGCTCCTTTGTCACACCCCACACAGGCCCCAGCCCATGCACACTCCCCAACATCTACCCAGGGATTATCAATAAGTTGTATTTTAGGTGTTAATAACCATAAGTCAATTCAGCCAACTTGGTGTACATGGACATTAAGTCTTATTTTCTTAGGTTAATGGGCCTAGGAGGTGGCACATGAGGCTTTTAAGAGTATTAGAACAAATACTTGCAACAGAAGCAAGGCCCGCTACCACTAACTTGCAATACAAGCAAGGCTGTAATTGATAACTTGCATAACAAGCATGGCCATGAAAGAAATCTTGCAATGCAAGCAAGGCATACACTCATGTAATAAGTGTCTAAGTTCTGTGACCTTTTCAAGTGTACTACCATGCATGGCAATAAAGAAGCCCACCTAAGTCTTTAAGGTTTGAAAACCAACTTTCATATGCATATGAACATTTGGCCAAGCTAGAACATAAGAGGTTTTCCATTCAAACACATCCATCAGTCATGTATATACAAGTCTTACTTGGCTCATAAGCATCCATTATTTACATGTCAAAAACCATCATCAACCAAGCATAATTTGGCATACAAAAGTACTTCAAGTACCACAAAACCTAGGTGCACCCAAGACTACCCATATATATACAACAAAAGTTAGCCTATAGAGTACACATAACATGGCTACACGCCAAGGTTCACCAAAGTTCAAAGTTTACCAAATTATGCTTACAACCCGAGAACTTCACTCTCCAAAAAGAACCTTAAGTATGCCATAGAGGAGCACACACTGCAAAACAAGCCCTATAGCCATATTCATAGTCATGAAAGTGAAAGCCACTATCAGAGGAACGGTCCAAACATCCATAACTACACCCCTAAACTGTCCCATAACTACTCAAGCCTGCAAAACTTAAAGAATAAGTTTCGGCTGAAAGCTCACTAGACAAGACTTGTAAGTGCATAACTATGACCATCAGCCAAGCATTCATTGGCACTTACCTTGAACTCCAAGGAACACTAGCACACAAGCAATACCCACACAACCACAACTACTCAAGCTGAATATCCTTTCCTGAAACACAAATGTATGCCCAGTGAGTACAATTTACTCAACAGAGTTCATGTTTTAACTGACTCATAAATGAGCCTATTTAGTTAAGTCTGGGACTTAACCTCCTAATAGCTCAATTAACTTGCGATTTAAGACATGAAGACACGAAGATACAAGATATACAATACATAAACTAAGCTAACTGAGACATATACATATCATAATCACTACCTAAAATTGGTTAGCACACAAATAAACAAACAAGCACACATTATACTCACACAAACCACCATTTGTCTCTCGGCTGAATACTAGCAAGTGTCCAAGCACCATAATTGGTACTTCTTCTTCGTTTTCATACACACGAATCCACTAGAGCTCCAAATTACATAGTAAGTTACCCTAACTCACTATGAATTCTAACACTTGCTATATACCTGGTTAGCTAATCAATCATCAAGAATCCAAAACTTCTCTATATGCCCATCAAGTAACTAAGATCACTTAGCACATTTCAACCATCACTTAGTCATTCTAACTACTTGAATCATGGAAAGATTACAAACTAAACAAGTAGACATGAACCCTACCTTTCCAAACAAAGCTTGAGTTCTCGGTTGAGCTTGTGTGTCTAAGGCCGAGATTAAACTTCCAAATCAAGGTTGCCTAGCACAACAAGGCCTTCATTTAGTCATCATAATCAATTGATCATGGAATTTTACCCAGAAATCCAAGTGAACTATGAATCTTACCTCAAATTAAGCTTGAGCAACTCTCGGCCAAACCTTGTTTCTTCAATTCCAAGCTCCAAAGTTGAAACTCAAGGTCGCCTACCACCAAAATTGAGGACTTCAAGCTTGATTTCATTTCCAAGCTTCAATTCATCAACAATCCAGCATGAACGTGGTAGCAACACGTTTGAGCTCTCAACAACACACCAACTTGGTTAAACCGAGACGAAGGATGGTAATGAGTACTAAGTTTTGAGTGGGAGCATGCATTAGCCGGTTACATGCCAAATGGCACCAAAAATGGTCTAATGCCCACTCTCGGCCTCATAAACTTTGCATGGTGCTATTAAACCGTGAAGACTTCATAGTCTCACCTAAATCACTCGGTTAGAAGTTCATAATGGCCACTTAAACTTTATTTCTCACCATTTACAACATAGTCATTATTTTATGTGCACATTGAACCCGAGACTTCTCAGTTTTGCACACACATCACTTCTCATAATTTCATTTAAGTGCCTCACATTTATTTCCTTGCATAAATCTCATGGCTCTTTTTCTTGTGCATTTACAACCCGAAAGTGCTCTGACTACCACAAAACACCATCTTATGTGTTAAATTTCATCTGAATGGCAAAATTTCACCCGAGTGAATAATTAATTTCACCTGAATGGGCAGCTTTCACTCGAATGAACCCAGTTTTGCACATATACTCTTGTTTACCTTTCCAATTAAGTTCCTCAAGTTTGTTTTACATTTTCCATGCATTATTGGCATAAGCCAAGCACTGAGGAATGGTCCTGACATCCTTCCCCAGAAACACACTCTGGGGACCTCCTAACCTCTGTTCTTTTGAGCGTTTCAGGCAATCTCATGCCAGAAGTCTCCCTTACCAGCATATCTATACTAGAAGTCCCTCTCAGGCCTACCCTGTCGTACAACAAAGATGCTGCTCGGCATCATTTGGCTCCGTCTATGGGAAATCACCCTCAGGTCGCCATCGTTGAAACCTGACATTCTAAGGACAAGGGACTCCTGAACTCCCCATCCACGCCTGAAACTCAACCGGCGATCGAACAATCTGCTGTAGGGACTTTTTCACCGAAGGACGAACATCCTCTAATGATCACGATGAGCTTCCTATGTGATTTTTAGCACTCTGTTGTGGCTGAAATGACGCAACAGTTGGACCAAAGGTGGTCACAACCACCTTCAGGCCGAAGGGCCTCTTCACCAACTCCCCGTCGGGAGAAAAGCCTGAAGTCTACTCACCGGAGCTCAGGGAGTGGGGACTTACGTGACCAGTCCTCAATGAGGGCATACCCCCCAGAGGCAGACGTACTGGAGAAACGGGGTCCAAAAGGGCTAGGACTTCCCGCCGGTGAAGTTCATCACCGGATGAGAGATCACAATCCCCCCGCCGCCGAAGTTACTCCCCGGAAAGGAGGCATCATTCTCCGTTGCCGAAGGCCTCCAGGCAGTGAGAAGAGCCCAGCACCACCATCCTCATGGAAAAGATCCTAGAGAGGTTAGGGAAAGTGGAAAAGCAGGTGGCTCGGAAGCCTGTTTGGTCAAGGTTGTCGGAGACCTTCACCGGAGAAGAGTCACCCTTTATCCGAGTAATAGTTGAGGCACCTATGCCAAGCGAATTTTGGGTGCCACACTTAGAGACGTACGATGGGCGCAGTGACCCCCAAGCTTACCTCAAGAAGTACAGATGCAGCATGGTGCTACACGGTGCTACACGGTGCTGATGATGCCACGCTCTGCAACTGCTTTGAGGTCACCATCTTAGGGCCGGTGATTGCCTGGTACAACTCCCTAGCCCCCGGAACCATAATTGGTTTCCAGGAGTTGTCCACTGCCTTCACTTAGCCGTTCATCGGGAGTAGACCGACGGCGAAGATGCCCTTCTAGATGTTTGACATAGCCTAAAAAAGTGGGGAGACCATTCGGGACTATGTCGAAAGGTTCAATTGAGAGGCTCTAAGCGTGCTAGACTTCCATCCCGTAATTCGTATCCTCGCAATGATAAGGGGACTTCGGAGAGACTCACAACTCTTCTACGAGTTCTCAAAGGATCCCCCAGACACCTTAGGAGAATTCTACCGAAGGGCCGAGCAACATATGACAGCCAAAGAGCTGAGGATGGGAGGGCCGAAGTATGATAACCATCAGCCCGAAGGTCAGAGTCACACACCTCGATATTTAGTCGAGGGCGATGGAAGACCCCTGAACAGCTCCAAAACAAACATACTACTGGCCATGGAAGGGCAAGGCAATCCAATCCAGCATCCGAAGGCCATGACTTCAGAAAACAAGAAAAACATGAAGAAATTTTGCCAGTTCCACCAGGACCATGGGCATGACACAGAGGATTGCTTCCAACTGAGGAAGTACATCGAGTCTTTAATAAAGCAGGGCCAACTTCGATGCTACCTATGGATGCCCTCCCCGAAAAGGAGGAGGGAAGAGGAGAGGAAAGGAGATGATGAGGACTATGATTCCGATAGATGTCGGAATTGAAGTCCCAAAAGGCATCCGCCACCTCTGGCAGGAGTAATCCAGACGATCACCACTGGGATACCCTCCGCTGAAAGGAAGAGAAAGATACGGGAAATCTCTGTGATGGAGTTCGGTCACCAGTCGAACAAGCTTGTTCGATAAGATGGATCCATCATGATGTTCCCTCATGACGACCCACTCCTAATGATGGCAAGGATAGGGAGTTAGGATGTCAAGAGAGTACTCCTCGATGATGGTTCCAACGCCGATGTCTTATTCTCCCATCTGCTGCTGAATTTGGGTATCTTAAAAGGCGATCTTAAGCCTGTCACTTCCTCTACCTTCGGGGTAGGTCCGTCTGAACTCCATGTCCTCGAATGGGTCAACCTACCTCTGATGCTAAGAGAAAATTTTCCATAAAACAAGGATGAACTCTTTGCTTCCACAATGACATGGTTCATCGTCATAAATGTCCCTTCGTCATACAATGCCATCCTCGGGAGGCAGATAGAATGGAATCTCCACATCCATCCAGATGTGAAGTACTTGACTGTCACCTTCGCAATGAAGGATGCGGATGCTGAGATCTTCATTGACCAAGCCAAAGTAAGGAAGGTCTTTGTGAAAGCAAGACAGGGTCCAGCAAAGATCCACACGCAGACTTCGGGAGCAAAGACTGTGGTTGGATAAGAGGCTAAGGGAGAAGAAATAGTAGACCTCAAAAAAATAAAAACTAAAGATGTAGAGCTAGTCCCAAGCCAAAATACCTAGGTGGGGAAAAAATTGGCCAAAGGTGACAAGGAAAAACTTGTATCTTTTTTGTCAATGAATAAAGACCTGTTTGCCTGCTCACCGAAGGACATGCCTGAGGTAGACCCTCGTATAATCCAACATAGTCTTAAAGTGTGCCTAGAGGCAAAGCCTGTTCGAAAAAAAAAGTGAAGCCTCTCGGTGCATAAGAACAACGTCATCAAAATAGAAGTCCAACGGTTAATGGAAGCAAGCGTAATAAGGGAGGTCAAGTACCCCGAATGGCTTAGCAATGTTGTCATTCCTACAAAAGAAGGGAGTGATAAGCTCTGAATATGCATCAATTTTTGAAACATAAACGACACTTGCCCTAAGGATTCTTATCCTCTACCACCAATAGATCAATTGGTGGACTCTACTACCGAATATGGCCTACTTAGCTTCCTCGACGCTTTCAGTGGATAGCACCAAATTCGGATGGATCCCAAAGATGAGGAGAAAACTGCCTTCATCACCAAAGTTGGGACTTACTGCTACATTAGAATACCCTTTTGTTTAAAGAATGTTGGAGCCACATACCAAAGGCTAATAAATAGGGTGTTCAACACCCAAATTGGGAGGAATATGGAAGTGTATGTCGATGATATGATAGTTAAGAGCAAACTGCCTAGTAGTCATATCATAGACTTAGAGGAAACATTCCACCAGTTGAGGACATTCGGAATTTGTCTCAACCCTGGAAAATGTGTGTTCGGGGTGAATGTGGGTAAGTTCCTCGGATTCATGGTGTCAGAGAGAGGTATTAACGCCAATCCAGAAAATGTCAAGGCCCTGCTGTGATTCTGAACTCCCATGACGACCAAGGATGTGCAAAGACTCATGGGGAGAATCATGTCCCTCAGGAGATTCATCTCCAGATATGGAGATCGCTGTCGACCATTCTTTAAAGTCCTCACTAAAGCAGCAAAAAATGGAGGTGACCTTGGAACCGAATTGCACCCTTGGAACGAAGACTACCAAAAGGCCTGGGAAGAGCTTAAAGTCTACCTAACTCATCTGCCGACATTCTGGCAGGCACGGGAAGGAGAACCCATCATGTTCTACCTCACCGTTACTAAAAAGGCGGTAAGTTTGGTCCTTGTAAAGGAAGAGGTGGCAAAGCAATGGCCAGTATATTATGTGAGCAAGTCTCTGCATGGTGCCGAAGTCAAGTACCCCTTGCTACAAAAGTCTATTTATGCCCTGGTACTTGCAAGCAGAAAGTTACAACCCTATTTCCAGGGGCACCCCATTGTCGTCCAAAGTAACTTGCCTCTTTGGGATATCATGAAGAAGGTTGACCACTCAGGAAGGCTATTAAAGTGGTGCATCGAGCTCGGTGAGTATGATATCACCTATGAGCTGAGGAAGGCAATAAAAGTACAGGCATTGGCAGATTTCATTGCTGAGGTACCCGTTGCCGAAGATAGTCCACCTAACCACGGAAAAGATGAACCTGAGTGGACTTCGTTTGTTGATGGAGCCTCCGGCTCCGAACATCAAGGAGCTAGACTAATTCTTCATGGTCCCGAAGGTATGGAAGCCATTAAGGCCATCAAATTCTGGTTTAATGTCACAAAAAATGTGGTAGAATATGAAGCCCTCATAGCAGGATTGCACCTGGCTAGAAGAGTTGGTGTAAGAAACCTAAAGGCCCACAGCAATTCTTAGCTAGCGGTCCGATAGATGGCAAGGGACTACAGCGCGAAGGACTCAACCTTGGCAAAGTATCATAACCTCTTAACAAAGCTCATACAAGAGTTCAATGCGGTACACATCGATACCGTGCCTCGTCGAGGCAACACTGAAGTAAATACTTTGGGCAAGTCAAAAAAGTCCACCGAAGTGCTAAGTCACCCGGGCATAGCAACCTCAGAAAGAGGATGGAAAAATGCCATAAAAAAGTACCTTACGACTTCAGAGCTTCCCGAAGATCCTTTTGAGGGGCCAAAAGTATGAAGATGCTCTAGACAATATTTCCTGATTGGGGAAGAGTTATACCGACAAGGGTACGCGAGTCCACTGCAAAGGCGTGTCAGCGAAGAGGATGTAGAGACAGTCCTCAAAGAAGTCCATGAGGGGGCCTATGGTTCCCACATAGGAACTGACACCCTAGCAGGAGTACTACTCTGCCAAGGATAATTCGGGCCCACCTTAAGGAAGGACGCAAGGCAATTTGTCCAGAAATGTGACAATTGCCAAAGACACGCTAACATCCAAAGGTTACCCTCGAAAATGATAACTCCGGCTGACTACCATTTCCCTTTCATAGTATGGGGTATTGACCTCATCGGGCCTCTTCCAACTACACCCGAAGGAGTGAAGTTCTACGTAGTCGCAGTAGATTACTTCACTAAATGGATTGTGGTAGAGCTTCTGGCAACCATATCGGCAAAGGACGTACAGAAATTGGTCTGGAAGAACATCGTATGCAAATTCGGCATGCTGAGGGTGATAATGGCCGATAATGTTCCCAGTTTATTGACAAGGGGTTCCAAGAAATCACTACCAACCTCGGGATAAAAAAGCATTTCGCCCTGGTAGCTCATCATCAGAGCAACGGATAGGTAGAGGTGTCCAACAGAACCATAAAGGATGGTTTAAAAAATAGATTGAAGGAAGCAAAAGGAAAATCGCCAGGAGAACTTCTAGTGTGCTATGGAGCTATCAGACAACCCCCCGAAGGGCCACAGTGAGACGCCTTTCTCACTTGTATTCGACACGGAGGCCGTTATTCCTATCGAAGTGGTTCAGCCATCGATAAGGGTACAAGTGTTCGACGAGGAGGGGAACAACCTTGGGTTGAGAACCAAGCTAGATCTAATTGACGAACACAGAGAAGTGGCTGAACTTAGAAGAAAAGCATTTCAGCAAAGGGTAGCTATCATTGCAAACTTGCATGTCAAGTGAAAAGGAATCAGGAAGGGGGACCTTGTCCTCCGAAAGGCTAAGTTTGACCCCCGAAAACCATCTCACATAGTACTTCGGGCAAACTGGGAAGGGCCCTATTTGGTTCTTGATGAAGTTCGGCCAAGTGTCTACAAGCTCAACGATACCAAAGGTGGAGATCTTAGGAATGCATGGCACTCAGATGCCCTGAAAAAATTCTACACTTAGAAATTTTTTCTAGGGAAAATAGTCTCACCTAAGGAGTCTAGCCGAACAAGGTGTAAGTACCTATGTATGAAAGCAATACATCTTTTCTGAAGGACCAACAACCGAACATCATTGATAAAATTATGCAAAGCTTTGTCGAAAGATATTGGCTGAAACTGGTGCTATATTTACCGAAGATGGTTATTTGAATAATAGGTGCGAAGGATACTTACTATCGTCTCGAGGGACCTATATTGAAAATGGTTAAACTAACCCTCGGTACCGAAGATAGTATAAGAGAAATATGTCCTGAGACTTAGCCAAATTTTGGAGGAGGAAAAAAAGAAATTTCATTAATGCATTGGTACAACAAGGGGAAGTTTACAAAAAAAAAAGAAGAAGGAAAAAGAATTCCTATTCGGGGTTTTGGACGCCTAGGGGAACTCGCCATGTTGAGCTACTTCACCACCAACCTCCTCTGTCACAACCTTCGGTACCAGACGAAGGGTAAAGGGAAGATTGAGGTGCTCTACCTTCAACCATGTCCAGCGATGTTACCCACTCTGGGGTAGTCTAGTTATGGTGCCAAAACTGTGCATTTAAACTCCTAGGTTTGGTGCGTCCTGTAGGTCGTCAGAACAACACCCCTAGTGTACATACTCAAGTGACCCTCTTGAGCACTATGTAAATACATGCATATTGGTCTAACCATAACACAAATATTTACATTTATGCACACTATGGCATCTAAGAAGGAAAACACTAGCATAAGTCTTAGTTTTGGCTTCCACACATTAGGCAATCTTGTTAAGTTCTAGTGGCCAGCTACTGCACCTATAACTTACACTAACAAACTGTATCATTCTAGCCACATACCCCCTATTTTATTTTCCTCATTATCAAGTAGAGACTTATATCAAGCCAAGGAATTTTTTTTTACATCAATAGCCCACCTATGGACCAAGTTATGGATTTTTTAAGTTGGTTACAAAATTCTGACCAAATGAACAGTAACTTAGCCAATTTTGCAATGTCATATCTTTGGCTACAGGGCTCTAAATCCAGAAATTCCAAAGCCCAGTTAACCCTCTAGATGTCCTCTAGGTGTGGTCAACATTTCATACTAATATTTATTCTACACAGGGAGATATTAAACTTTAGGTCCAGAGTCGAAATTCTGGCAACTTTTGGACCATTTTGCCCATACAATTTTTCCAAACCATGCAAACACTTTATTGACAAGGGGAAAGCCCTCCAAGGCTATCCCATATATTTCCATTACACATAGGAATTACATTCCCTTTCTTTTAACAACTTTACATGGCCAAAACAGAATTTATAAGTAAGCAGCCCATCATTCACACTTAGGCAGCTTTGCACCACATCACTTACATAGCCAAAACGTTACTCAAATGTTCGCATACTTGTCTCATTTTACATACACTACATGTACATGCATACATGCACTACAATATGCTCTTAACACAGCTAAATATGCACCCTAGGTTACAGGAGGTCCTGAGATACAATGGACTCCAAAAACAGGATTCTGGACAGCTGCTGCACAACACTATATGTACCACCATTAAAAATACCAAATGTGCTCCTAAAATCACCAAAATTTCCAGATCATAACTAGACATATTGAATTTTTTTACCTGAAATTTAAGATTTAAACTCAAACCACAAAGGTTAGTTTGAAGGTGACTTTCAGCTGGACCTGAAATGACAGAACTGAGGGGAGTAAGTTTCATTGAGAAACTTAGTAAGGGTAGCACTTGGATTCAATAGGAAATGTACCCATCATTAAAACCTGCATCCAAAGACACTAAAACACAAAAACCACAATGCATATATACAGGATATAGCAACCAAATGTAGCAGCCAAACACAAACAACAAACACATGAAATGTGGCAGCAACATATACCATAGGTTAGTCCATAAAACACATAATAAACATAACCAAATCACTATGGCAGCCCTCCTCAAGCTAATGTTTGGTCTTAGGAGGATTTTAACACTAGTTAGTACTAACTTTTGGGCTCTAGAAACCCAGAAATCCCTCCCATCACTGTGCACTTCACACTAGGTCACAAAACCTTCAATAAGTGCACTCCCATCACTAAGCTTGGTTCATCAAGCTCATGGCTCTCTTCCAAGCTTAGCCCTAGCTCCATGGTTGCTTGAAAATATAGAAAACAACCCATGAGAGCAAGAGAACCCTTACCAAAGTGGGTAGGCCAAAAATCAAGCTTGATCCTTGAAGTATCCAAGAAATAGCTATAGTTTGCTTCCAATAAAGCCTTCAATTTCAATCAATTGCAACTTTGAAGGTGTGGTGGCTATGGAGGAAGTATGCTGTGTTCTTGGGCTGGGGGAGGACGAAAATGAGAGAGGGAGAAGTGATTTGGCCACTTAAATGGCCTTAAATGAGCTTAAGGGTACAAAACACACTTAACAAGCTTAACCTTGCTTTATGTCATTTTATTTCTCACTAATTATGGTTTCTTTGTCTTAAACTCATTGGTACACATGTGCCCAACATTTTTGACTAATTATCAAGTCTTGGCTGCCTCCCCCATTGTGGGATAATTCCACAATTCCACCCTTAGACTTAAGTCATAAGCTTGAACACCTTAAGGTTTACACTAGGACATTTAGGTTCTTATTGCCTTTAGTGTTTCCTTTGCCTAAACTTGTCTTCCATGAGAAATTTGGTCCTCCAATAGCACTTTCATACCATTCATATCCTTCCCATAACTCTCCAAGTCTCTTTCTTGAGAGTTTTGCAATTGAGTACCCGAATTTCCAAAACCTTACAAAAAAGTCCGTAGGTTGCTTGACAAACAAGCAATCCTTTAGGCTTTTCCTAGGGGCCAAGTTACCAACTTGGAACACTTTTAAGGAGGTGTTGATCATGCCTTTTACCCCCCCACACTTCAATCGCTATGGTGAGAATTACACAATATAATGGTTTTTAGCCATTATGACACACTTGTAATTCTCCCATTTTGTGAGGTGGTAACAAGCGAGGCCCCATGGGGATGTCTAGACCTGCCAAAAAGGAGACGTCGAGGTTTGGGTACTTGGCCAGAACTTGGTGTCAAGCCAAACAAAAGCCGACTTGGAACGCAACCTTGGTTGCTTGATCAGCTTTGTCCTTCTCGACAGCCAAGTCATCCAGCTCGTCCCTCAGCTCAGCGACCTCCTTCTTCAACCTCTTCGTCTTCTTCTTCTTCTTCTTCTTCTTCTTCTGCTTCTTTAGCGCTTTGACCTCGGCTTGAAGTTCGGCATTGTCTGCAAGGGCCTTTGTAAGGAGTGTAGAGTCCTCTTCCTTCTCCTTTCGGAAGGTCTCACTGGCCGAAGTTAGCGTGATAACCTTCTCCCTGAGGTCAGACACCTTCTTGGAAAAATCTTGAAAGAGCTCCTCCTAACTCTTCAAGAACTCCTCTCGAAGTTTACCCATCTCCTCCTTGGCTATCTTGTTCAGCCTGGTGTACTTAACGACTGAGTTGGCACAAAATACCTTGGCTTTCAGCAAGAGTTCTTCGGTCCGAGAGCGAACCAAAGACTGCTTTGCTGCCCAAGCTCTGAGGTATCCACTGTACGGCAAGAGCTGTAAAAGGAAGGACACTCAGTGAAGTTTTGCAAAGCAAAGCAAACACTTAGAAAAATTTTGGTGAAAGGATAAAAGGTTTGAAGAATACGTAGGCAACGTGTTCGAACTTCCTCGTGGTGAGGACCTCCTCATTTGGGCACTCCTCACTGAGGGACTTGAAGGTGGCATTGGTGAGGATGCCCTTTGCCATCTGAGGAGCCATTTTCTGGCTATCCTCGGAGAACACGTTCATGTCCTCTGTGAAGGTCCAGAAAGGCTCCTTCGACACCTTGTCCATTAGGATGTGGGAGTCCTGAAGGGCCTGCTTCTGGGCGTGCTCCACTATCCACGCAGTGGGCGCCTGCTCCTCTGCAAAATCACGCCGAAGTTCCATCAGCACATTATCCCTTAGCCATACGTCTATAAGACATAAAATGTCAAAAAATCCCAAACTTATAGAAAAATGGCTACAGGACAAACTTGGCGGAACTTCGGCAACATCCTCCTCGGAATCGCTGACCTCCTGTACATCGGCAGGGACTTGCTTGCCCTTCCTTCTTTGGAACTCTTCGAGCTCTTCAGCGGAAAGCCCCCTGCCGAAGTCCCTAAGACATCAGCCACAGTGGTGGGGCTCCGTGGAGTCGAGCTGATTGCCGGCTCTGAGGGTGGGTCGGCGCGAACCAAGGACGGGTCCTGTACCTCCACGTCACCTTCGGGAGGGGGAAGAAGAGGGTCCTCCTTGGCCTTCTTCAACTGCCTCGCTGAAGATGGCACTCCCCCTAGCATCTTCTTCCTCTTTGGGGCAGCCTTCTTCCTTTGCTGCTCCCCCTTTTCAGCTTGACCGAGGAAGAGAGACTTGTAAAATGTAGCAGATTAGTCACCCATCTCTGAAAAAGGGAACACATCAGTGTAAGTCCAAAGGAGTACATGTAACAAAATCTGGAAGATGACTTACTCTCAACAAGGCCTTTGTATGTGAGCTCGCCCCGAAAGAGCATCACCAGCCACGCTTTTTTACCGTCAAAAGTAAGCTTCGGCATATCCAGGTCAGTCTTGTGCTCCTTGATTACCCCCAGCTCCTGAAGGACCTCTTCGGTCATAAGATTCCACTTGATGGGAAAGCGGTACAAGAAGCATGGAGAGACCTCGGGGTCCTAGTCCACGACAGCTCAGATGCGACTGTCGAACTCCTCAAATTTCACTGCTAACTCAAGAGTTAGCAGCTTCCTGGGGTCAACTACATTGGCATGCTGAGTCCCCGAGGCCCACCTGGTTGGAACATGTTTCCATTCCTCAACCACCTTCAAAAAGAAAAACTTCTTCTGCCAAACCCACCAACTGTCCTTCATCCCGAAGGTGAAAGTATACTTCTTGCTCCCAGACCCTCTAGGAAGCAAGAAGTAAAACCCGCCCTTCGGGATGGGGTGAAGTTTATAATACTGCATGAAGATGATGAAGTGGGGTTCTATCTCAAAGACCCCACACATGCAGAAGAAGGCATTGAAGTAAGAATAGGAGTTCGGGGGAAGTTGGTTCACAGCTATGCCATGGAATTAGCAGAACTCACAAACCATCTTTGGGGGAGGGTACCAAAGTCCGGCCTTTAGTTGGGCCCGAAAGACGATAACCTCATCTGAATGGTACATGTAACCAACCAAGCCTAGAGTTGGTGGCCTGGTAATGGGATAAGAGGGAAGATAAAACATAGCTGACCACTTCTCCATTTTCTCCGAAGTGGTGCAACACGGGTGAGAGTTGAGAGGAACCCAACTCTCGGGAATGGGACGAACAGTCATGAGTGGGACCTAAGAAGACATGTTCGTAGAAAGAAACTACTTCAAAAAAGAAAATTGAGGGACTTCGGAAGAAGGAAACGACTTCAAAAAAGTGGAAAATAGTAGAAACACGGATAACCAAAGGACTTTGGAAAGGAGGACCCACCAAACTCTTGTCAAAGTCGGGATTTGTGAACGCGGTCATGAAAACTAGCCGAAAATTGCTTTGCCGCTTGCACCGCCACATAAAAAAGAGAGAAGCTTGAGAGCAAATGAGAGCAAAATGGAAGCAAAAAAAAGCAAAATGGAAGCAAGGTTTATATAGGCCGAAGAGGGTAGGCAAATCATTGCCATAATTACCCCTTGACGTAACCAACGCGACTGTCGACCCATTACCGCGTGACACGTGTCACCCGATGTAGGAAACGAGGGCATGCCTCCTGATAGCACGGAGGCCTAGGCAAGCTTATCCGAAGTGACGCATTTCTCTGATTATGTGACATGATGACTCACTGACCTACAGCAGAAAATTAAAAAGGGAATACACACTTTGGAAATACCAAGGGCCTAGCCAAGAAATGAGGAGTGCCACTTACAAGTTACCTCGACTGAGAAGACACTCCCTCAGAGAATGAAGTCTCCCCTGCCTAAAAAGGCCAATAAGCTACATCTATGGTAACTACTACCTTCCATAACGAGCTCCACAAAATGCTTTGAGACTCCACTCACCAAAGTTATAACTTCGGCTTTCTGAGGGGGGCATGTGATAGCCATAGGACTATTACCCTTCAAACTCCCAAGCTCTGATCAGCACCACCCTCGTTAAAGATGAGCTTCACCCTCGGGAAATAACAGGACTGACCTTGAGAACATGGTACACTACCACCCTCGGTAAGATGGCCTGGCCAACTTCGAGAGAAGTAGACTCACCATCATCGGCAGGGGAAAACATCCTCCGAAGGGAATCCTCTGGGCTGAGGGGCCTTCCGATTGACTGGAGCAACCTCAGCAAGAAGCTTTCATATCCCAAATAGGTCTATTTCACTGAAGGGGTCTTGTCGACACAACAAAAAGGGTTAAGGAGCCTCTAACACAAAGACATTACACACGCCCCTGACACACAGGCCTCCCACGGCGTTGACTTCTAGCCAGAATGGCCTATGGCCAGCTGGAGATCCCCATCCACGAAGGTACAGACTGCATCTGGCCAAACACGTTCATGATCTGAGCAGGCTGTGTCAAACGAACTTCTCCCAAGGCCCTCCTATAAATACTTGGGGAACGACCTTGGTAAGAACACGAGCTAAACTCTTAATAGAATTCTACTATTTACTCTCCAATCATTACTCCTTACTTGCCAAATACTAATTTGGGTGTCGAAGGCTCCTTCCCCGGAAACACACTCCGGGGACCTTCTAACCCCTATTCTTTTGAGCATTTCAGGCAGTCTCACGCCGGAAGTCTCCTCTACCAGCATCTCCGTACCGGAAGTTCTTCTCAGGCCTACCATGTCATACAGTGAAGATACTGCCGGGCATTAATAGTGTTTAGGTGTAGTAGTGATCTAGAAGAGGCTAAATTTTGGATTTAGTAGATACATAAGGTATTTGAAAGGATAGAAGTCACATCAACTCAAAAGGTGTTGCTAGTTACCTTTAAGCTAGAAGGCAATGTAGAACTCTGGTAGAGGACAATACAGAGGGCATATATGAGTAAAAATGAGAGAAAACCCACAAGGAAGAGAGAACCTATAATGTGGACTGAGTTCCTCTAGGTGTTCTAACAACAGTTTGTCAGTGAAGCTCCCAAGGATAAAAAATAAGTTGAGTTTGACTTACTGGAGCAGGGGAATATGTCAGTTAGAGAATATGAGCACAGATTCAGTAGTTTCCTCATATATGCTTCACAGTATGGTGGACAATAAGAACTAAGCACTAAGAGGTTCATCAAGGGAGTAAGGCCTGAATTGAAACAGATATTAAGGACTATTGGCATCAAAACTTATTATGAGGCTGTTCAAAATGCTCTAACATTATAGAAGGAATTTTAGCACCCTATGGTTAAAACATCAATGGAGCTCCTATGGGACATCAAAGTGGAAGGAAAAGACCCAGGGAAAGGCTAGGAAATTTTGAAGTGGGCAAAGAACAAAAGAAGCCTAGAGAAGCTCAAAGGTTTGGACCACAATGTGAGACCTATGGAAAGTACCATGGTTTTAAACCATTTTACAGACTCACTACAGGATGTTTAAAGTGTCGTTCTCAGGACCATTGAGATAGAGATTGCCTAGTTAAAAAGGAAAAAAGAAAAGTGCGGGGCAAGTTTGAGGCTCCTTGGCCAAGAAACCAACAAGGCAAATGAAAAGGGATGGCAATACCTCAACCTTCCACATAGACATAAAAAGGGGCAGCTTAACCCGGCCCAGCTAAAGGCCAACCACCAGCTAGGAGGGTGTATGAAGTTGAAGGATCAAGGAGAAAAGGAGAGACCGGCCTCAGAGAAAAGTCTATGAGCTATAGTAAGCTGAGGAATGAAGCACTAAAAGGTAACCTTTACCTTTGTGATAAGCTCCTTTTTGTGCTCTATGACATTGGTGCTTCCATATCCATTATTTCAGCTAACTTGGTAAGAGAACTAAATCTAGAGGTTACAACATTACCTCAGATGTATATTATCAAAACAGCTAGAAATGAAATGATGTTCTCACATCACATAGTTACAGACTGTGTGATTAGGCTAAATGAGCTAGAATTAAAGCCTAATCTGATCATTCTGGAAACAACTGGTTATGATATATATTGGGCATAAACTGGTTAGCTAAGAATAATGCTGGTATAGATTCTAAAAATAAGAAGTTGATTGTACCAAGATCAATAAAACATTCTTTGAAGGACTTAATAAAATGTGATATTGGGCAAGTAAAGGTAATGGATTGCATACCTTTACTTTCTGAAGAAGAATACATGGGCTTAAATGACAAAGACTCTAAAACTAAGTTGGATGAGATCCTTATTGTGAAAAAGTTTCCAGAAATATTTCCTTCTAAGTTACCAGGTTTGCCTCCCCTAAAGGAGATAGAGTTTGAGATTAAGTTATATCCTAGAGTAGTTCCTACATCTACTACACCTTACAAAATGGCAATTATTTAAATGAAAGAGCTAAAAAAGTGACTAGATCAACTCATTGAGAAAGGATTCATTAGGCCAAGTGTGTTTCCTTGGGGAGCACTAGTGCTGTTTGTGAGAAAAAAAAGATGGGACTTTTAGGTTATGCATTGACTATAGAAAGCTCAATACTGTGACTATATAGAATAAGGATCCTTTGCCCAGGATTAAGGATTTATTTGATCAACTTAAAGGACCTAGAGTTTTCTCAAAAATTGACCTCAGATTTGGATATTTCCAATTGAGAGTCAAAGAAGCAGACATTCCTAAAGCTGCTCTCAAAACAAGATATGGTCATTTTGAATATACAGTAATGCCATTTGGTCTTTCTAATGCTCCAGCTTTATTTGTGGACCTAATGCAGACGATATTCATACTACATCTAGAAAACTTTGTGGTACTCTTTATTGATGATATTCTGGTATACTCAGGAAATAATGAGGAGCTTGAAAAGCACTTTAGAATAGTGTTGGATGTGTTAAAGGACCATCAACTCTATGGAAAATTGAAAAAATGCCATTTTTGGACCAATCAAATTGGATTATTAGGCCTTGTGATAAATGGGCATGGAATGGCTATAGACGCAGCAAAAATTAAGGCTATCTTACTATGGAAGCAACCCCAAAATGTCAAAGAAATAAAAAGCTTCTTTGGTATAGCTGGCTTTTATAGAAGATTTGTACCAAAATTTTCTATAATGGCAGCTCTTTTAACCAAATTAACAGGAAAAGAGTAGAAGTTTGAATGGCCTAAAGTATGTGAAAGAAGCTTTCAAGAACTTAAAGATAAGCTTACTTCCACTCCTGTGCTAATATTGCCAATTCCAAATAAACCTTTTGAGATTTACATAGATGCATCTATTGTGGGATTAGGGTGCATATTAATGCAAGAAAAATAAGTTATAGCTTATGGATCAAGACAATTAAGACCACAGGAGAAAAACTATCTAGTGCACGACCTAGAAGTTGGAGTTGTAATTTTTTCCTTGAAACTGTGGAGATATTACCTATTAGGTGATAGGTTTTAGATCTTCACTACTTATAACAGTCCTAAGTATCTCTTCACTTAAAAGGAGTTGAATAAGAGATAGAGAAGATGGCTTGAGTATCTTAAGGCTAATAAACTGGCTATTGCCTTAAGCAAAAAATATACACGCATTCTAAAATATGGAGAAAAAGAAGAATAGAATGAACTTAATAGCTTTACTTGTTTGGCTAACAAGTGGCTAAGATGGGAACAAGCCCATTTGAAAGTAGTGATTATTCAGTCAGCTTGGAAGGCAGAAATACAAAAGGCACAACAACAAGGTGAAGATCTTACTAGAATATCTAGGTAAAAATATGGGAAACTATTTCAAGGGTTCTCTTATACGTGGGGATTGTTGTATTTCTGAGACAGAATTTATGTACTCAAGGGGTATGAATTAAGACAACAAATTCGAAAAAAAACCCACTCTAGTAAGATGAGCATACATCCTGGAACTATAAAGATGTAGCAAAATCTAAAAGAACACTTTTGGTTGCCTAATATGAAAAGAGAAATTTACACATTTGTATCCAAATGTGTGGTGTGCCAACAAGTGTAGGTAGAACATCAAAAACCAAGTGGCAAACTACAAAATTTTCCCATATTAGAAAGAAGATGGGGTTCCATATCTATGGATTTTCTCATAAGCAAGCCTATGACAAGAAGAAAGCATGATACTATTTGGGTAATTGTGGATATACTTACAAAGTCAGCCCACTTCCTACCTATTAATCTCAAAGATCCTTTGGATGAGCCGGCACAGCTGTGCATTAAAGAAATAAAGAGATTACATGGTATCCTAGATGATATAGTTTCAGATAGAGACCTAAGGGCTATGCCTAGGTTTTGGAAATCACTACATTAGGCATTCGGTACTCAATTGAAACTAAGTTTAGCTTACCACCCTCAAACTGATGGGCAAACAAAGAGGACCACACAAATTCTGGAAGATATGTGAAGGTGCTGTGGGTTGGACTTTAAAGGAGAATAGGATCAACTCCTACCCCTGATAAAATTCTCCTACAATAATAGTTATCATGCAGTGATAAAGAAGGCACCTCATGAAGCTCTATATAGGAAAAAGTGCATTACTCCCCAGTGTTGGCAAGAGCCTAAGGATATAGTTGAGATTGGACTAGAACTAATTTGTAAGACCACTAAAAAGATCAAAATGATCCAAGAAAGGATCAATGCTGCCAATGATAGAGAGCAAGTTTATGCCAATCAAAGAAAAAAAAAAGGACTTGGAATTCCAACTAAGAGACTATGTGTGGACCAAAGTCTCTCAAATGAAAGGAGTTATGAGATTTGGCAAGAAGGGCAAACTAGCTACTAGATACATTGGACCATTCCAAATGCTGGCTTGGATTGGCAGAATGGCATACAAGTTGGATTTTCCTTTAGATTTGGGTTACATACATTATACTTTTCATGTTAGTATGCTTAAGAAATACTTATTTGACACAAAAAAACTTATACCAGCTTCTAATATCTCAGTAACCCTTAACCTCTCTTGTGAAAAGGAACCTGTAAGGGTTATAGCAAAGGATGTGATGAAGCTGAAGAGCAAATGGATAAATATGGTGAAAATCCAATGGTGTCACCATTCCTAGTGATGGCCAGGGGCCTCATCGTTTATAGTCATGATGACTGGTGGAAAGACTTTTGGGAGGAAGAACGCCTGGTGGATTGGATCGCCCACAGGGGAGTGCCTGAAAGCTCAGAAACAAAGGGTTAGGAGGCCCCCGGAGTGTTTTTCCGGGGGGGGGGAGCCTCCGATGCCCAAGTTAGTGGTTGGCTGAGAGAAAGGCAGAGAAAATAGCACAAAGGGCTGAGAAGTCTCGCCTGGTAATTTTCTCAGAGTGTGGGAGCCGTATTTTGCCAACCAGCCCCCTGCCAAGTATTAATTCCTGGTATTTATAGGAGCGCCTAGCCCGTTCAGATCGTGACACGTGTTCGGTCGGATGTTCCTGAATTTCTGGGCGTAGGAGACAGATAGCTGGTAGCAGGTTGCCTTGAGCCATGTGCTGAGATGGGCCATGATGTGATTCTGATGGCGTCAGCGTGGCAGAGCGCCTTTTGAGGCGGATTGTGGCGTCTGTGAATGGATGTGTCAGAGGCTTCCTTAAATGCTTCCATAAATGCTCCTGCCGTACTCCCGAGGTCCCTGGGTGAGGTCGTCCTTTGGTACGGACAGAGCCTCTTCGGGAAACAAGCCCTCAGTTCGGGGGTTCCCAGTTTCAGGGAGTTCCGCCTTCGGGGATATCATGTTCGGCTCGCTATGTCTGGTGCCGCTTTTCCGAAGGCGATCTGTTCACAACCTTGGGGGGGCAAGTAGTGTCCTCAGGTTTTCCTGGCGTGCCGGGCTCGGAGCTCTTCGGCTATCTCCCGAGGTGCATGATCACACCTTTTCTCGGGTAGCGCCAGCTTCTTCTGGCCATTCTTGTGGCAGGGAGTTCGGCCAGATAGAGGCGATAGCGTTTGGCTATCACATGCCCCCCTTTGGAAAGCCGAAGTGAAGACTTCGGTTTTGCATCTCTTTCCGAGGTTGTTTATGGGAGTCTCTTTGGAAGCTCAACCTGTTCCGAGGATGCGCCTTTTGCCCGAAGATCATGGGCTCTTCGGCCTTGGCCTGTTCTTTGGTGTCTTCGAGGCGGAGCCTGTGCCGAAGATACACCTCTTGCCCGAAGGTCATGGGCTGTTCGGCCATAGCCTGTCTCTTGGCGTCCTCGAGTTGGCCTGCTCTTTGTTTCTGCAGGTCTGTTTGGCCAAGCGTGTCAGTCTGAGCGGCGCGTCCCAGTTTTCCAGGGATGTCAGAAGACGTGTCCCAGTTTTCAAGGGACGTTTGGAGGACGTGTCCCCCATTTTTGCGCAGCGGTTGACACGTGGCGCTTTGCCATTGGAGGAGAGTCACGTCGGTTACAGAGGGCACGCCTTTTCAGGTGCAGAGAGCAGTTACGGCGACGGTTCGCCTCCAAAGGGTACTTATGACGATGTTTCGGTTACCCACCTCTGGCTTTATAAATAGCCCATTCCATCATAAGTTCCCTTTGCTTTTTCTTCTGCTCTTTTCTCTGCTTTGCCCCTGTTCTTGCATTTTCTTGCTTTCTGTGGCGGAGCTACCTTAATCAGAGCTTTTTTCCAGCCAACTTTCACGACGGCGTCCTCAGATTTTGGCAAATCTTTCGGTGGGTTTTTGTTTTCCAGAGCGTTTTGATCCCTCTGTTCTTTTGAGTTTTTCTCTGGAAACTATTTTCTTCCGTTTTCAAACTCGTTTTCATGTCAAAAATGCCCATTCCTGAGAGCTGGCAGCCTCTTTTAGCCCATCCTTGTTGCACCACCCCTGCAAAGTTAGAGAGGTGGAAGAAAAAATTCTTTCTTCCCTCTTACGCCATTACTAGGCTGCCTCGTTCTAGCCATTATGCTTTTTCAAACCATAGTAAGGAGGTTACCGTTTTTTGAGCCCAGCTGAAGGCCGGTCTTCGGTATCCTCCCCCGAAGATGGTGTGCGAGTTCTGCAAATTTCATGGCATTGCTGTGAACCAGCTTCCCCCGAACTCGTTCTGCTATTTTAACGCCTACCTCTGCATGTGTGGCGTCTTCGGGATAGAACCCCATTTCATAATCTTTATGCAGTACTACAAGCTCTCTGTGGTCCCGAAGGGTGGCTTCTATTTCATGCTACCTCGGGGATCCGGGAGCAAGAAATTCATGTTCACCTTCGCCACTAAGGATAGCTGGCGGGGGTGGCAACAGAAGTTCTTCTTCCTGAAGATGGACGAGGCCTGGTCGTACGTTCCGACCAAATGGGCTCAGGGAACACTGGATGTGGACGTTGTTGATCCGAGGATGCTGCTGACCCCAGAGTTGGCTCCCGTGTTCGCGGATTTCGACGCCCGCATTCGGGCTGTCTCTGACTGGGATCCCGAGGTCGCTCCGCGCGCCCTTTACCCTTTTCCAATCAACTGGAAGTTGATGACCGAAGAGGTCCTTCGGGAACTAAAGGTGGTAAAGGAGCACGAGACTGACCTCAAGATGCCAGCTCCTGCCATCGCCGGGAAGGATTCCTGGTTGGTCAAGCTTCTTAAGGAGGAAATTTCTTTCGAAACGCTTGTCGAAAGTGAGTCATCTTCTACTCCTTTGCTGTTTTTTTCCTTGGACTTACGCTGATGTTTCTCTCCTTTTTCAGAGATGGGCGACGGGACTGCCGCCTATTACAAGTCCCTTTTCTCCGGCCAAGTGGAGAAGGGCGATCAGACGAAGAAGGCGGCTTCCCGAAGGCGAAAGTCCGTTGGTGCTGGTCCCTCGTCTAAACGGGCGAAGAAGACTGTTATTTCTTCCCATTTGGAAAGTATTAGGGAGGGAAACGAGGACGCCGAGGTTGCTGTCACTTCGCCGCCTGATGATTCGGCCGAGGTCCCTGCTCAGGTTCCTCTAGAAGAAATTCCCGAGGAGACTGCTGAGGAGCCTGGGACAGCCGAGATTCCGGCGCCTGAGACTGCTGTTTCCGAGGTCCCTTCAACCGACGTCCCTCCTCAAAGTCCTACTGCGTCGCAGGCCCTCCTTGATGTAGTGGTAGAAGTACCTTCTGCCGAGGAGCGGCGCAGGCGGAAGGGCAAGGGCATTTCGACCGAGGAGGCCGAGGACTCCGAGGACGTCGTTGTCGAGGTTCCACCAGGTTTGTTTCCAGACAAAGTGTACTTCCTTTGTTTTTTCTGGATTGCCTTCTTTGTCTTTAATCTCCTTCTCATTCTTGCCACGCAGGGGAGTTGACTACCCCTGACTGGGCGGCCGAACATGCTCGGAAGCGAGCTCTTCGGGACGCCAAAATCCCGCAAGGGAAGATACCAAAGGAGCCTTTCTGGACGTTCACGGAGGACATGAATTTGTACTCCGAGGACTGTCCTCAAATGGCGAAGGAAATTTCGAAGGGGGTGCTTACTGAGGCCTCCTTCAAGGCTATAGCGGCGGCCCATCCGGGGGATAACACTCTCGCCGCAAAGATCACCGAGCATGCTGCTCAGGTATATCCTTCACAGCTCTTTCCCTTCAATTTTTTCCTAAGTGTTTGGCTCTTACTGACCTTGCGTTTTATCTTTTTGCAGCTGCTGGGGTACGCCGGCTTTCTCCGAGTTCGGGTGGCCAGGGAGGTTGCCTTCCGAACTTCGGCCACTCAGACCATGAATGAGGCGAGGATCGCACTCGCGGAGTCGGCCGCCAAAAACCAGCAGCTGAAAGAGGCTGCTGAGAAAGAAGTGACTGCCCTTCGGGAGGAGTTCCGGAAGGAAAAAGAAGAACTTCAAAAGGATTCCTCCCAGAAGATCGCTGACCTCGGTGATCAAATAAAGGGGATGCTCACCGCCAACGAAGATCTTCTCAAGCACAAGGCTGCTTCTGACAGCCTTATAGTGTCGTTGACGAGTGAGAATAACACTCTTCGGGCTGAGGTCGAGTCTTTGAAGAAGGGGTCCAAGGGGACGTTGGAGATAAAGGCGCTGAAGGAGGAGATTGCTGAACTGAAGGACGACCTTGACGACCTCGAGCTTGATAAGAACGAGTCTGATCAAATGGCCAAAGTTGCCTTTCAGGACGGCTTCTGCCTTGCTCGTCACCAGGTCCTCCAGAGGTTCCCAGATCTGGACCTCTCTTTTCTAGGAGGCTCTAAACATTCCTGGGGGACCTCGGTGGGAATGGTCCAAGGTCGAACATTTGAACCTTCCTCCTTCAATTCCAGCGCCAAAGGTGGTGGAAAAGGGCGGGCCAGCGAGTGGCTCTTGGGACGCCGCGAACCCTTAGGCTATTTTTTAGGGCCCCTTTTCCTTCCCTTCTATTTTGCATTCCTTCTTCGGGCACTTCTTTACGGTAAAGCAGCTTTGCTCTTAATGATGATTTTTTTTTGGCTAAGTCTTTTCTTGCAAGTTTCTTCATTTCCATTGTCCCGAACATGTTCGCTCAAGAGACTTCAGAAAACCTGCGATCAAAGAAACTTTTTTACCTTCCCTTGGCCGAGCTTGTTTGCTCCAGAGGCTTTTTGGAAAGTCTGAAAAAATTTGACTAAGTCTTTTTGCAGGCTTTTGCATTTCCATTTTGTCCCGAACACGTTCGCTCGAGGGACTTCGGAAATTCCTTAGTCAAAAAATTTTCCTTCTTTTCCTTTTGTCCCGAGCATGTTTGCTCAAGAGACTTAGGAAATCTTTCGAGAGTTGTTTTCCATTTTTCCCGAGCGTGATGGCTCAAGGGACTTCGGAAAACTGTCTCTGCGCTTATTTCGGCGTGTACTTCTGCGACGTTCTTGTTTCCCATCTTTCCCGAGCATGATGGCTCAAGGGACTTCGGAAAACTGCCTCTGCGAGATTTCTCCATCTTTTCCCGAGCGTGATGGCTCAAGGGACTCTGGAAGGTCAATCTGCGCTTTATTACGGCGAGCATCTTCGCGGAATTCTGTATTGCACAATTTTGGATACTTAAGAACTTTCCTTAAGAGCATTCTGTACTTACAATTCCTCCGCTTCATCTTAGGCGTAGAATTTTTTCAAGGCGTCTGAGTGCCAAGTATTTTTCAATTCTACGCCTTCGGCGTCGCCAAGTTTGTACACGCCTTTTCGTACTTCGGCGAGAACCAGATAAGGTCCTTCCCAGTTTGCGCGAAGTACTCCGTGGGACGGCCTTCGGGGTGCAAAGTCAGCCTTTCGGAGAACGAGGTCTCCCTTCTTGATTTCTTTTGGCCTGGCCCGTAAGTTTACAGCCGCGGCCACTCTTTGCTGAAAAGCTTTTCTTCTCAGCTCGGCTATTTCTCTGTGTTCGCCGACGAGGTCGAGCTTGGTTCTGAGGCCGAGGTCGTTTCCACCTTCATCAAATATTTGCACCCGTACTGATGGTCTGACTATCTCGACTGGGATAATGGCCTCTGTCCCGAAGACTAGTGAAAAGGGAGTTTCCCCTGTGGCCCTTCGGGGCGTCGTTCGGTAGCTCCACAATACGCTTTGGAGTTCTCCTGGCCATTTCCCTTTTGCTTCTCCCAGTCTCTTTTTCAGGCCATCTTTTATGGTCCTGTTCGATACTTCCACCTGCCTGTTACTTTGGGGGTGAGCTACTGGGGCGAAGTGCATCTTTATTCCGAGGTCGCTGATAAATTCCTGGAATCCTTTGTCTATGAATTGGGATCCATTATCAGCTACTAGTACCCTCGGTATGCCAAATCTGCATACAATGTTCTTCCATACGAACTTCTGCACTTCTTTTGCCGAGATAGTTGCTAGCGGTTCTGCCTCGACCCATTTAGAGAAATAGTCCACTGCTACAACGCAGAATTTCACGCCTCCGGGTGCTGTGGGGAGTGGCCCAATAAGGTCTATACCCCAGACTGCGAACGGCCAAGGATAGTCAGCCGAACTTACCGTCTCCGAGGGTGCCCTCTGGATGTTCGCGTGTCTCTGGCAGCTACCACATTTCCGGACGAACTGTCTTGCGTCCTTTCTCAGGGTAGGCCAGAAGTATCCTTGGCGAAGTATCACCGCTGCAAGGGCATCAGTTCCGATATGTGAGCCACACATGCCTTCGTGGACCTCTTCAAGGATCATTTCAGTATCCTCTTCAGCCACGCATCTCTGCAGCGGGTTTGCATATCCCTGCCGGTATAACTCTTCACCAATCAGGAAGAATCGGCCGGAGCGTCTTCGCAGTCTCGCAGCGTCGCCGGGGTCTTCGGGGAGCATATTTTCTGTGAGGTATCTCTTTATGGGATCTTTCCATCCTTTTCCCGAGGTCGCTATGCTCAGCACTGAGATGCTCGGATGGTCTAGCACCTCGGTGTATGTTTTCGACTTCGCCAAGCAATCCGCCTCAGTGTTATTCCGCCGAGGTACATTTTCGATCCGTACGGCGTCAAACTCTTGGATGAGCTTTGCTACCAGCTCGTGGTATTTTGCCAAGATTGGGTCCTTCGCCCCATAATCTCCTGCCGTCTGCCGAACTACCAGCTGGGAATCGCTGTGAGCCTTTAAGTTTCTCACGCCGATCTTTCTGGCCAAGCGTAATCCCGCTATGAGGGCTTCATACTCAGCTACATTGTTGGTGACGTTGAAGCTGAACTTGATAGCCTTCGTTACCTCCAGGCCTTCGGGGCCCCTGATAATTACTCCAGCTCCCTGGTGTTCGGACCCCGAGGCTCCGTCTACGTGCAAGGTCCATTCTGGCTCACCCTCTTTTGGATCTGAATGGCTCTCCTCAGTGGTGGGTATTTCGGCGATAAAATCTGCCAGTGCTTGAGCTTTTATGGCCTTCCGAGGCTCATACGTGATTTCGTGTTCGCCCAGCTCTATGCACCACTTGGAGAGCCTTCCCGAATGATCAACTCTCTTCATGACATCCCGTAGCGGCAGACTACTTCGGACGATGATGGGGTGAGCCTGAAAGTATGGTCGCAGCCTTCTCCTTGCAAGCACCAAGGCATATATAGCATTTTGAAGCAAAGGGTACCTGATTTCGGCGCCATGCAGGGACTTGCTGACATAGTAGACCGGCCATTGCTTTGGCCCTTCTTCTTTCATGAGGACTGAGCTCACAGCTTTTCTGTGACGGTGAGGTACAGCGCGAGGGGCTCTCCCTCCCGAGGTTGTTGCAGAGTCGGCAGGCTGGCCAAGTAGACTTTGAGTTCTTCCCAGGCTTTTTGGCAATCTTCATCCCAAGGATGATCATTTCTTCCGAGGTTGCCTTCCATTTTTGCTGCCTTTGTGAGGACTTTGAAGAAAGGTCGACACCTATCTCCGTACCTGGAAATAAATCTGCTCAGAGAGGTTATTCTTCCGGTGAGTCTCTGCACGTCTTTGACTGTGGCAGGAGTTCGGAACTCAAGCAGAGCCTTAATCTTCTCGGGGCTAGCATCGATGCCTCTTTTGGATACCATGTACCCAAGGAATTTTCCCGAGGTCACCCCGAAGATGCACTTCTTAGGATTAAGGCGGATCCCGAAGGCTCTAAGCTTTTGGAAGGTTTCCTCTAAATCTGCAACGTGGTAGCCAGGCAGCTTGCTCTTGACTATCATATCATCAACATACACCTCCATGTTTCTCCCCATTTGGTCTTTGAAGACCTTGTTCATCAGCCTCTGGTAGATGGCTCCTGCATTTTGGAGCCCGAAGGGCATCCTGATATAGCAATATGTTCCTCCCTCGGTGATGAAGGCAGTCTTCTCTTCATCTTCGGGGTCCATCCTTATTTGATGGTAGCCACTGAAGGCGTCTAGGAAACTTAGGAGCCCATATTCAGCAGTTGAATCTACCAGTTGATCTATTGGCGGCAGAGGGTATGAGTCTTTCGGGCAAGCATCGTTCAAGTTTCTGAAGTCGATGCACATCCGGAGTTTGCTGCTACCTTCTTTTGTGGCAATGACCACGTTGCTTAACCATTCGGGGTACTTCACTTCCCTGATAACTTCAGCATCTAGGAGACGCTGGACTTCGGTTTTGACAAAGTTGCTTTTGTGGGCTGAGATGCTCCGTTTCTTTTTCCGGACAGGTTTTGCTTCCGGGCTTACTTTGAGGCTATGCTGTATTATGCCAGGGTTTACTCCTGGCATATCTTTCGGCGAGTAGGCAAACAGATCTTTATTTTCCAGCAGAAAGGATACAAGTTTTTCCTTGTCACCTTCGGCCAAGCTCTTCCCTATTCGGGTAGATTGTCCTGGGACAAGATCTACTGCTTCCGTTTCTGCCTTTGCGGGATCTTCTCCTTTGCCTTTCTCCTGCGCCTTTGCCTCCACCGTTTGTGTAGAGTTGTTTGCCGGAGCCTTTCGTGCTTTCACAAACACCTTTCTTACCTCGGCTTGGTCTATGAAGATCTCTGCATCTCCATCCTTGGTGGCGAATGTGACAGTCAAGTACTTCACATCAGGGCGAATGTGCAGGTTTCCCTGTGTCTGCCTTCCCAGGATGGCATTGTACGAGGACGGGACGTCCATGACGATGAATCTTGCCATTGTGGAGGCGTACAACTCAGCTACTATGTCTACCGAAGTCCCTTTCATCATCAGCGGGAGATCGATCCATCCGAGGACGGGGAGTTCGGATGGTCCAACCCCAAAAGTGGGCGAGATGACAGGCTTCAGTTCGCTGCTGGAGATGCCCAAGCTCGGCAGCAGGTGCGAGAATAGGACGTCAGCATTTGAGCCATCATCAAGCCACACTCTTTTGACATCCCAGTTCCCTGTTCTCGCCATAATCAGCAGCGGATCATCGTGGGGGAAGACGACGGTGGAGCCATCTTTGCGGGCCAGCTTCTTTGATGGACTTTGATACTCCATGACTGCAATTTCTCTGGCTTTCCGCTTTCTTTCCGAGGATGGGAGCCCCGTGGTGATGGTTTGGATAACCCCTACTGGAGGTGGAGGTCGCCTTTTTGGACTTCGGTTTCTCCTCCTGTCGGAGTCGTAGTCCTCGTCTTCGGCCCTTTCTTCCTCCTATTTTCTGCCTTTTGGGGAGGGCATCCGCAGGTATTTGCGAAGTTGGCCCTGTTTTATCAGCGACTCTATGTACTTCTTCAGCTGGAAGCAGTCTTCGGTGTCATGACCGTGGTCGCGATGAAACTGGCAGAACTTCTTTGCATTCTTCTTATTATCGGCGGTCATGGCCCTTGGCCGCCGAATCTGCGTCCCTTGCCTTTCCAGCGCCATGAGGATGTTGGTCCGTGTGGTGCTCAGGGGCGTGAAACTTTGAGGCTTCCTTCCCCGCATCCTCCGAGATCGTCCTGCCTGTTCGGTAGGATTACGGGCTTGCTGATTGGACCCTTCGGCGCGGTGGTTGTCTGACTTTGGCCCAGCCATTCTCAGCTCCTCGGCTGTCATGTGCTGTTCGGCCCTTCGGTAAAATTCTCCGAGGGTGTCCGGGGGGTCCTTTGAGAACTCGTAGAACAGCTGTGAGTCCCGCCGAAGGCCCCGTGTCATGGCAAGAATGCGGATTTCGGGCCGGAAGTCTGGGACGCTCAGGGCTTCCCTATTGAATCTTTCGACATAGTCTCGGATGGTTTCTCCGTTCCTCTGCTCTATGTCGAACATCTGCACAGGCATCTTCGCCGTTGGCCTGCTCCCAATGAACTGCTGGGTGAAGGCTGTGGACAACTCCTGGAACTCAGTGATGGTCCCCGGAGGCAATGAATTGTACCACGCAGTTGCTGGCCCTGTGAGGGTGACTTCAAAGCATTTGCACATGGTAGCGTCATCAACACCGTGCATTATCATGCTGCGTCTGTATTTCGTCAGATGGGCCTGTGGATCAGTGCGGCCATCATATATCTCCAGCCGAGGCACTCTGAAGTCACCTGGCATGGCTGCTTCAGCGACGGCACGAGTGAAAGGGGAGTCATCTTCGCAGAAGGTCCCCGAGAGTCTGGCCCAGACAGGTTTTCTGGCCATTTGTTTCTCCACTCTGTCCAGCCGTGCTAGTATCCTCTCCATAAGCACTGTGGCGCTAGGGCCTTCTTCAGGGAATGGAGATCGCCGGCGCCTCTTCGGGGAGCGAGTTCGGCGCTGAGGGGACAAGGACCTCGCCTCAGGCGGCGAACTGCTTCACTGTGAAACTCTCGGTCGCTTGGACCCGGTTTGTCCCACAGGCCATTTCCCGAGGGCTATATCTTCTGTGGATGATTCTTCGCGAGGGTCTCCACTCCCCGAACTGCGATGTGTAGACTTGGGGCTTCTCTTCCGAGGGCGTGTCGGTGAGGGGGGTCTCTGGGCCCGTGCTTGCTGTGGCCACCTTCGGTCGATCTGCTGGGTCATTTCAGCAACGACCGAACGCTGAAAGTCCCTCAAGAAGCTCATGGTGACTACCAGAGGGCGGTCTTCCTCAGGCGCAGAAGTCCCTGGGAGTGTTTGCTCAGCAGCCGGTTGTATCTCAGGCGCGGACGGGGACCTTGGGAGTCCCTTGTCCTTAGAACGCCGAGTCTCAACGACGGCGATCTCAGAGCGGGTTCCCACAGACGGCGCCAAATGATGGCCAGGGGCCTCATCGTTTATAGTCATGATGACTGGTGGAGAGACTTCTGGGAGGAAGAACACCTGGTGGATGGATCGCCCAAGGGAGTGTGCCTGAAAGCTCAGAAACAAAGGGTTAGGAGGCCCCCGGAGTGTTTTTCCGGGGGGGGAGCCTCCGACGCCCAAGTCAGTGGTTGGCTGAGAGAAAGGCAGAGGAAATAGCACAAAGGGCTGAGGAGTCTTGCCTGGTAATTTTCTCAGAGTGTGGGAGCAGTATTTTGCCAACCAGCCTCCTGCCAAGTATTAATTCCTGGTATTTATAGGAGCGCCTAGCCCGTTCAGATCGCGACACGTGTTCGGTCGGATGTTCCTGAATTTCTGGGCGTAGGAGACAGATAGCTGGTAGCAGGTTGCCTTGAGCCATGTGCTGAGATGGGCCATGATGTGATTCTGATGGCGTCAGCGTGGCAGAGCGCCTTTTGAGGCGGATTGTGGCGTCTGTGAATGGATGTGTCAGAGGCTTCCTTAAATGCTTCCATAAATGCTCCTGCCGTACTCCCGAGGTCCCTGGGTGAGGTCGTCCTTTGGTACGGACAGAGCCTATTCGGGAAACAAGCCCTCAGTTCGGGGGTTCCCAGTTTCAGGGAGTTCCGCCTTCGGGGATATCATGTTCAGCTCGCTATGTCTGGTGCCACTTTTCCAAAGGCGATCTGTTCACAACCTTGGGGAGCAAGTAGTGTCCTCGGGTTTTCCTGGCATGCCGGGCTCGGAGCTCTTCGGCTATCTCCCGAGGTGCATGATCACACCTTTTCTCGGGTAGCACCAGCTTCTTCTGGCCATTCTTGTGGCAGGGAGTTCGGCCAGATCGAGGCGATAGCGTTTGGCTATCACCTAGCAATAAGCTACTTAGGAAAAATAGGCTAAAATGCTAAAAAGATACCCAAGGAAAATTCCAACATTGCTTGAGAATTTGGAAGACCAAATTCCTTAAGAGGCAAAGAATGTCATGCCTGTAACTTGCATAGGTCATGGTGTTATGGCCCTTCAAGTGGGAAGCATAATTGAGGAAGGAAAAGTGTTTTAAATGAAGTTTAGAACCTTAATTCAAGTTTACATAGCAAGAATAGAGAAGTTTAGCAAAGTTCACTAAGTTTCAAGAAAGATAAAGCATTAAACAAGGTTCAGGGGCAAAATGGTAATTTTGCATCCTAAATAGTCAGGACGAGTCTCGAGTGTTTTAAAATGAGTTTTTATAACTTAACTTTTAACCTTAACTTAAACTTGAATAATAAACAAGAATTTACTCAAGAATCACTAAGTTACAAAGATAGGGGCTTAATTGTATTAAGCTTAATACTTTGATGGCTTGTGTGTTAAGGGAGGGTTTAAGAAGGGGAAAGTGAGGGTGGCTGCCATATTTTCGTGTTCATCCTCTCCACTCTCATTTCTCCATCCAATTCTCCTTGGAATCAAGAAATTCTTGGTGGAACAAGAAGTTATCAAAGTATATATGCTTGGAGAAGCTAATTTCAAGCTTGAAACCATGATTTTGGAGCTTGGAAGTGTGTTTTGCCCCATCCCATATTTTTGAATGAGGTAAGCAAAGTGTGTTGATTGAATTCATGTTATTTACTTGGTTTGGAGCATGGGTTTTGGTTAGAAAGTGAAGTTTTAATGATTAGTGCTTTGTTTTTGGATTGGAACTTGTGTAGAACTTTGGTGAACTTGGTTGTTTGGAAAGGAGATTGATTGTTGCTTGTTTCTTTGAATTGAGGTAAGGGAGTTATGTTTTCAAGTTCATTTAATGCCATTAGCTTGAGTTTTCTTGAAGAATTTGAGTGGTTTTAGCTATGGCATTAGTTAAAGGTTTTGGTTGAATTGTGGTGGACTATGAAGTTTGAGATGATTGGATTGATGTTACGAGACATCATAGATTAGCTTGTGATTGTTGGTTATGTTCTATTTAACATGTTCTATGAGTGTATGAAATTTGGAGGCATTCCATTCATGTTTGATATGTGTAGGAATCGTCAAAATTCATAGGAGCAAAATGTGCGAAATTCTGCATTTTTGCAGATTGGCAATGCGTCGCCAATTACAGGTCGATGCTAGCGACGCGTCACCAATCTAGAAAAATGTCATAAAACGTTACCAACTGTGGTGACGTGTCGCCATAGACAAAAATGGAAGATTTTTCACATTTTGCTAGGATGATCCAAGTGAGACCTAAGAGGGTTCTTAGTGTACCTAGGGGTCCAAGGATTCCGGGGGTACACCAAGACTTCCAAAAGTCCTACAAAATATAAGAGTTTCCTTGAGTTTTGTTGTGTTTTAAGGTTGCTTGTGCAACAGGCAAGGGAACTAGGTTGCAAATGAACACAACTAAGTACCACTAGCTCAGGTGAAAGGTTTAGAACCCTTGGCGACCTAGCCGTGCCATAGCCACGAGGTTGCAAGGTGAAACCTTGTTCATCTAGTCTACAATGAGGCCTTATAGCCTAGTCTACAAAGTTCTACCATAATTCCCCTGCACAAGAATCAAGGGAAGGCTACATGATTGCATCAGTAAGCTACGGCTTACTAGAAGCGAGTTAATGGCCAGAACTCACTAGGCACGGAGTGATGCACCGCGAGGAGGACTAGTTTGAGGAGAGGTCTTAAAGGCCTAGTTATATGTGCATATATCAGACCACCATGCTGTGTGAGCTCACAGCAAGTTTACATATGTTTATCATATGTCCAGTCCTAGTAATTTTCTTGTAGGTACACAGAAGACCCCTTACTGAGAATGTTGATTCTCACTCCCCAGTTGTGTTGTGCAGAGACTGAAGTTGTTGGACCGGGTAATCGTTGAGGATTATCATGGTGGTGCTCTTTTGTGTGTACAGGTATGGCATTTGAGAATCCCTATGATTCTAGTCTACATGGGTATATTTAGTTGGCTTGTTGGTCAAGTACAGTACGAACTTAAGTCTTCCCTTGGTTGTAGAGCCTAGTAGCACTCGGTAAGGACTTTTGAGACCCGCCATTGGGACGGGTATCGAAGGTGGGAGTTAAGTCAAAGAGATCTCAGTAAAGGCTTATATTTATACAGTACTTTTAGTTGCCTCCGTAGTCTATGTTATGAAGAGTCTTAGACTCTAGGGTTGCTCTTGGGTGAGGGCATTAGTCTGCTTTATGTATGAATGTTCTCATGAGTTGTTATGTGTAGTAAACTCACACAAATGTTGATTTTATATGCATTGGCTGTTTGTATTTATTTTCTATAGAAATTCCTTGGCCAAGTTAATATTTTATGGTTTTAGTAAACCAAGTCAAAGCATGAAGAGCATGCATATTGGATATTCTAGGATAATCAACTAGTATCATGGAATTTAATCTACACACATACATAACTAGCCAATTGTAACCACTGTGAGACCAGCTCTCACAGGGCTTCCCGAGTAGGGGCCAAGGACGGCCGTTTTAGTGTTTTTGGGATCAGAGCTTAGAACTCATTTCATAGATATTGGAGGCTAAGACTGAGATGTAGATTGGAAAGTCCAAGTGCTAGGAAGTTAGTACTGAGCAACATCTGGGCAATGTTGTCTAGCTATCGTTGCAGGTTGCTATGGTTGACACTAGGTCAGGAGCTTCAAGGGGAACTAGGGAACCTTGTGAGGGTTCTAGTGACCCAGTTGTGGCAAGTCTGGATGAGATATCTAGGGTATTATAGGGGTTAACACAGACTACGGCCCAAGTGGCACAGGGCATGAACACTATTGTGACTGAGATGTTCAGAGATTATGAGGAGAGAGGTGTTGTCCAAGAGCAGAATGACCCACATAAGGATCAAGAAAGGCAGGCTGAACAGCAGCAAGTGCGTAAGGCTCATGAATGTAGAAATCATGTTCATGAGGAGGAAGAGGAACCAGAGGTGATGGAGGCTCCAAGGAGGGGAGACACTCCACATCAGATAAGATTGTTGGAGAAGTTTATGGTTGTTGATCTGCCGAACTTTGATGGGACAGGCGTGATGGGTTTCGGGAGCCAAAAAGTGCAACTGAATTTAACCGAAACCCTCTAGGATCCAAGTGAAACGGGGTAAACCGGGTGTTCTAAAATTTTCATACCTAATTTTTGGTTGAGATCTCTCACTCCACTGTAGAGTCGAATCAAAAAACCTGAACAGTTGACGTGTTCAAGCTCTCTATGGTATGCACACGAGCCTCTCAGGATCACCACGCTTCCACCGCTCCCGGCAGATGCGTTTCTCTTGCACTCACAGTACTAGCGCGCGTCCTCCAAGGAATTGCAAGAGAAGGGTGTGGCTGTCCTTTTTGGAGGCTAGGGCAAGAAGACCTACGAATTTCTCACTAGAAGTTGTATTTATAGTGAGACTCAACTTCCAGGCCTAATGGGTTTCAAAGCCCTAATCCAATTAGGATTTAATTTTGGGCTTAACAATGGCTCAACTCTTTGGCCCATTATTAATACGAAATTAAAATGAAACCATAACCCAAATAATTAGCCCATGCACTGTAATGATCCAAATAGCTCTATGTGTGTGACCCAATAGGCTCTTGCCACGTTGGCAATGATCATAAATCACATTTATGATCATAAGCAATGAGCGGTGTCTAGCAACACATCATTGCTACCCAAGTGACAAGATTGTCGATGATTCGACTAAACCTTTATGATCATCACCGATATATGCCATTGTCCCTTTGTCCAAGATATCAAGACTAAGCACGAGACATGGAATGTGTCACTCTCGTATAGCCCAATCTTTGGTTTCTTGATTACCGAGTAGACCAACTTAAACTGATGACATTGATATCATATATCAACTCATCCGAGCATGGCCATGCATTTTCTAAGTCTCACTCTATCAAGGGGCCCGAAGATATCACTCCTGTTACATAGGAGGGACAAATCCCATCTTGATCATACAAATCCCTCCGCATGATATGTGACATACCCAATGACCTCCTTCAAGTTCACTCAGTTACGAGCAACAAAGGAAAGTATCAAAGTATGTGACTCACATGTAGGGAACCTTGATGATCTTAGGTCGAAGGACTACATATACCATGATCACTATGAGAATCACTTATGACACTCATATAACGATCCATGTAGTGTTCTCATGGTGGGTCGGTCCAGTACACAAGTTCTCCAACTTGTACCCATATGTAGACTACATATCTCATATTAGTCTCCACATATGCTAGTCGTTATGTATTATTGCAACCCGCTCCACAATAATACTAGACCAGGGACGTTTAAGAATATCATTATTCTAGGGTTACAATTATGTTTGTTAAGTTACGTAGAAACAAAACAACAAACATAATTGCTGGATTAATGCCTTAATAAAATATCATGACTCAATGTGCAAAAATACAATCATCTCATGATTGGCCTTTTGGGCACAACACTAACAATCTCCCACTTGCACTAAAAGCCAATCATCCATGTATCTAATACCGATGGACCTAGAATGGCTATCATGCTTTTGCTGCGTAAGGGGCTTTGTCAGCGGATCAGCAATGTTGCTATCTGTCGAAGTCCTGCATATCCTTACATCACCCCTCTCGATGATCTCCCTGATGAGATGATAGCGTCGGAGTATGTGTTTGGATCGCTGGTGAGATCGAGGTTCCTTAGCCTGTGCGATTGCTCCATTGTTGTCACAATAGAGCTCTATCGGGTCGGCAATGCTTGGAACCACTCCAAGTTCAGTGATGAACTTCTTGATCCAAACTGCCTCCTTCGCAGCATCAGAGGCGGCAATGTACTCAGATTCTGTTGTAGAGTCAGCTACTGTCTCTTGCTTTGAACTCTTCCAGCTCACAGCACCACCACCAATACAAAACACATAACCAGATTGCGATCTAAAATCATCCTTATCGGATTGGAAGCTTGCATCGGTGTAACCCCTTACAACGAGCTCATCTTCACCTCCAAAGACCAAGAATGCATCCTTAGTCCTTCGTAAGTACTTAAGGATGTTCTTAACAGCTGTCCAATGACTCTCACCGGGGTTCGATTGGTACCTACTCGTCATGCTCAAAGCATATGAGACATCGGGACGAGTACATATCATGGCATACATGATAGATCCAATTGCTGAGGCATATGGAATCTTACTCATGCGCTCTCTCTCCTCGGGTGTACTCGGACACTGAGATCTAGAAAGAGTTATACCATGTGACATGGGCAAGAATCCTTTCTTGGAATCTTGCATGCTAAACCTCTTTAGCACCTTGTCAATATATGTACTTTGACTTAGGCCAAGAAGCTTTCTAGATCTATCTCTATAGATCCTGATGCCTAACACATAGGCTGCTTCACCCAAGTCCTTCATAGAGAAACATTTCCCTAGCCAAGTCTTCACAGACTGTAGCTCAGGAATGTCATTCCCGATGAGTAGTATGTCATCTACATACAACACCAAGAAGACAATAGCGCTCCCACTAACCTTCTTGTAGACACAAGGTTCATCTTCATTTTTGATAAAACCAAACTCTTTGATTGCATCATCAAAATGAAGATTCCAACTTCGAGAAGCTTGCTTCAGTCCATAAATGGACCTTTGCAACTTGCACACTTTATTGGCATTCTCAGGAGTGACAAAACCCTCAGGTTGTGTCATGTACACATCCTCAAGTAGCTTTCCATTTAGGAATGCAGTTTTGACATCCATTTGCCATATCTCATAATCATAGTGTGCAGCAATAGCAAACAAAATTTGGATGGATTTAAGCATAGCAACTGGTGAAAAAGTTTCATCATAGTCAATACCATGAATTTGCTTGAAACCTTTTGCAACCAATCGTCCCTTAAAGGTAATCACATTACCATCCATGTCAGTTTTCTTCTTGAAAACCCATTTGCACCCTATGGGTTTTACCCCTTCAGGTGGGTCAACCAAAGTCCATACTTGGTTTTCATACATGGATTCCATCTCGGATTTCATGGCCACTAGCCACTTCTCAGAGTCAGGCCCCGACATAGCTTGTTGGTAGGTTGTGGGCTCATCCTGATCCATGAGCATCACATCACCAGTGTGAGTCATGAGAAATCCATATCTCTCAGGCTCACGCCGAATCCTACCAGACCTACGTGGGCTCTGTGCTACAGGAACAGACTCTTGAACCACAACATCTTGTGGTGTCTGTTCAGGTTCCATTTCAGGTTCGATGTCTCCTTGTTGTTCTTGAATTTCTTCAAGTTCTACTTTCCTCCCACTAGTTCCTTTAGAGATAAACTCTTTCTCTAAAAAGACACCAGTTCGAGCAACAAACACTTTTTGCTCAGAAGGATTGTAGAAATAGTAACCCTTTGTTTCTTTGGGATACCCAACAAAAAGGCATTTTTGAGATTTGGGCCCTAGTTTGTCAGAGGATTGACGTTTCACATAAGCGTCACAACCCCAAATCTTCATAAAAGACAAATTGGGACGCCTCCCACTCCATATCTCATATGGTGTCTTTTGAACCGATTTAGATGGAACTCGGTTTAGTGTAAAAGCGGCTGTCTCTAGAGCATGTCCCCAAAAGGAGTTTGGAAGGTCAGCTTGACTCATCATAGAGCGAACCATGTCTAACAGAGTTCGATTTCTCCTTTCAGATACACCATTCCATTGAGGTGTACCTGGTGGAGTGAGTTGTGATACTATACCACACTCCTTCAGATAGTCAAGGAATTCTCGATCCAAGTACTCTCCACCTCGATCTGATCGAAGCACTTTGATACTCTTCCCGAGTTGATTCTCTACTTCATTCTTGAATTCTTTGAACTTTTCAAAGGATTCTGACTTGTGTCTCATGAGATACACATAGCCATATCTGCTAAAGTCATCAGTGAAAGTAATGAAGTATTGGAAACCTCCTCTAGCTTGTGTAGACATAGGGCCACATACATCACTATGTATGAGTCCTAGTAAGTCATTAGCCCTTTCACTTTGCCCTGTGAATGGGGCTTTGGTCATCTTGCCCAACAAACATGACTCACATGTCTCATATGATTCAAAATCAAATGAGTCCAAGAGTCCATCCTTATGGAGCTTGGATATGCGGGTCTCATTTATATGGCCCAAGCGACAGTGCCAGAGATAGGTCGGGTTTGAATCATTTAATCTGACCTTCTTGGTATTCACATTATAGATTGGATCTTCGAGGTCTAGAACATACAACCCATTGCTAAGTTGAGCACTACCATAAAAGATTTCATTCAAATAAATAGAACAACATTTGTCCTTTATTATAAATGAAAAACCTTTCTTGTCCAAACAAGAAACAGAAATCAAATTTCTACTAATAGTAGGCACAAAGTAGCAGTTGTCTAATTCTAAAACTAATCCACTAGGTAAAGTGAGAACATAAGTCCCTACGGCTAAGGCAGCAACCCTTGCTCCATTTCCAACACGTAGGTCCACTTCACCTCGGGCCAATCTTCTACTTCTACTTCTACTTAGATCCTGCACATTTGCACAAATGTGAGATCCACATCCAGTATCCAATACCCAAGATGATTAAGTAGAAAAGTTAGCCTCTATAACAAAAATACCTGAAGTGGAAGTCTTACTTCCCTTTTCCTTAGCAAGTTCTTCAAGATAGAGCTTGCAGTTGCGCTTCCAGTGTCCAGGTTGCTTACAATGGAAGCACTCCCCTTCCTTTGCCACACCACCCTTTGGTTTCAGTGCAGCTGAAGAAGAATTAGCATTGGACTTTCCATTAGCTTTATCCTTCTTCTTGTTGGCTTTTCCCTTTCCCTTGCCCTTTTGAACCATCAAAATGGGCTTAGCCTTCTTAAGGTTTTGCTCAGCAGTTCTCAACATGTTGAGCAATTCAGGGAGGGACTTGTCAAGGTCGTTCATGTTATAGTTCATGACGAACTGACTGTAGCTTTCAGGCAACGATTGCAAGACTACATCAATAGCCAACTCTTTTTGAAGAGCAAATCCCAAATTCTCAAGATTCTCAATGTACCCAATCATCTTGAGCACATGAGGACCCACGGGACTTCCCTCAGACATCTTGCACTGAAACAATGCCTTAGAGGTCTCAAACCTCTCATGCCTAGCTTGCTCTTGCAAAAGCATTTTGAGATGTTCGATCATATCGAACGCCCCCATGTTCTCATGTTGCTTCTGAAGCTCAGATTCCATGGTAATAAGCATGAGGCATGCAACATCCAAAGCATCATCAGAATGCCTCTTGTGAGCATCCCTTTCAGCTCTTGGAGCAGTGGCAGCAGGCTCATTCGGAATGGGCTGCTCTAGGACATAAGCCTTTCTCTCTTGTTTGAGGACTATCCTCAAGTTTCGGTACCATTTGAGAAAGTTGGTCCCATTCAGTTTTTCCTTCTCAAGGATCGATCGCAACGAAAGTGTCGATGTGTTTTGTGCCATGGTTATCTACAACAGTAAATATGCAGTGTAAGAGTCATGTATTTTAATTCATTTAATAAGGACTTTTATTAAACGATACTCCCACTATTTTCCTCAAAATAATAACCCTCGATATTATTTCAGAACACCTCGGCGCTAAGGTATTCTAGTGGGCCAAGATCCATATTTGACCACAACCTGAGTCAGCTTTGGCTTTTCTCTCAAGTTATAGCTATTTAGGTACGCAACTCTTTTCCAATTGCATCTTATGCAACTCTTGGATAGTTGGGTGAACAACACTTGTCCAAGCTCATCTCATGAGCTTAAGCCCAACTCTATGCCTCTAAGTCCCTAATCCTATTAGGATGACTTAGTTAAGTCAGACCCAAAGTTAGCAATTTGGATATCACTATTATCCCATCGCGCCTTACCAAGATGAACATAGGTGCTTTGCTTTGGCAAACCCACCTAATGTTGATCAAAGTCTTGACGAGTGCCAACATTTTGAAGGCATCACATTTATGACTTAATATTTGTTTGAGGGATTGTTTTGTTTGATCTCACCAATTTGTTATCTCCGGTTGTCTTATACATGCATCACATACAAATATAAAACATGCATCTCATGCATTTAAGAAAGTAAACGTGACATGGTTATACCCCAAACTATGCGATATTCTCAAGGCAATGATAATATCATAAAAGCCTAAGAAAAGAAAAAGAGTCTTCATAAGCTCATTCTCTTCCTTTCTTGGCTGCCCATTTGTTGTCATCTCCTTGGAATACCTCCTTGGATGATCCTATAATGCACCATTACATCAATAATAGAAACCTCAAGTTACATTCAAGTGGAGTAAGGTGAGAAGAGAATGTACAATGAGAGTATTTACAAGTACAACCAATCAAGGGCTATAACCATGCACCATGCTTCAAACACCGATCAGCATATTATGTCAAATCTCATTCAACAAAGATGCATGCCAATTTTCACGCGTTGATTAACCAGTTTTTATTTATGTGACGCTTCACATACGGCGGTCCCACTGGCCGGTGAAAGGTTTATAACCCTTGGTGACCTAGTCGTGCAGTAGCCACGAGGTTGCAAGGTGAAACCTTGTTCATCTAGTCTACAATGAGGCCTTATGGCCTAGTCTACAAAGTTCCACCATAATTTCCCTGCACAACAATCAAGGGAAGGCTACATGATTGCATCAGTAAGTGACGGCTTACTAGGAGCAAGTTAGTGGCCAGAACTCGCTAGGCACAGAGTGATGCGCCGCGAGGAGGACTAGTTTGAGGAGAGGTCTTAAAGGCCTAGTTATAAGTGCATATATCAGACCCTCATGCTGTGTGAGCTCGTAGCAAGTTTACATATGTTTGTCATATGTCCAGTCCTAGTAATTTTCTTGCAGGTACTTAAAGACCCCCTACTGAGAATGTTGATTCTTACTCCCTAGTTGTGTTGTGCAGAGACTGAAGTTGTTGGACCGGGTAATCCTTGAGGATTATCGTGGTAGTGCTCTTTTGTGTGTATAGGTATGGCATTTGAGAATCCCTGTGATTCTAGTCTACCTGGGTATATTTAGTTGGCTTGCTGGTCAAGTATAGTACTAACTTAAGTCTTCCCTTGGTTGCAGAGGCTAGTAGCACTTGGTAAGGACTTTTGAGACTCACCACTGGGACGGGTATCCAAGGTGGGAGTTAAATCAAAGATATCTTAGTAAAGGCTTCTATTTATACAGTACTTTTAGTTGTCTCCATAGTCTATGTTATGAAGAGCCTTAGACTCTAGGGTTGCTCTTGGGTGAGGGCATTGGTCTACTTTATGTATGAATGTTCTCACAAGTTGTTATGTGTAGTAAACTCACACAAATTTTGATTTTATATGCTTTGACTGTTTGTATTTATTTTATGTAGAAATTACTTCACCACGTTAATGTTTTATGGTTTTAGTAAACCAAGTCAAAGTGTGAAGAGCAAGCATATTGCATATTCTAGGATAATAAACTAGTATCATGGAATTTAATTTGCACACATACACAACTAGCCAATTACAACCACCGTGAGACTAGCTCTCATAGGGCTTCCTGGGCAGGGGCGAAGGACGGCCGTGTCACATGGGCTATGACTATTTTGTGAATATAATGGGCATGAGAGATGTGAATAGATAATTCAAGTATGAAACATTAAAAGTAAGAAACCTACAAAGACACTCTAGGGGGACATTAAGGGGTACATGGGAGAAGAAAAATGCTCTAACCCTAAGGGGAAAGTGACTGAAATGTGGCCATGATGGGTCTTGAGAGGAAGACTCATGGTTTGAGGAAGGATTTCAAACAACTTGAAAAGTATTACAAGAAAACCAAGGTAGGCCGCAAGTGAGTTCTTGTGCACACCCTTGTGTGCATTCATGTGAACTTGAGGGCTTCAAAGTCTGAAACACTAAGGGGATTATGTAAGCTTAATACCTAAGGTTAAGATATAGTTAAGGGAAGCCACATAAACCCAAGAAATGTATAGAACACATGAGAAATGACAAGGGCACTCTAGGGTGCCCTAGAGGACCCATAGATGCACTTTTGTGTGTAACCATGAACATATGAAGGCTCTAAAGCCTAATGCTTTAATAGAAGTTACATGAGGTTGATTCTTATCATTAAAATAAGAATGTGGGCTAAAATGTGTGCTAAGATAAGGTGGAAAATAGAATAAACCTATGGAAACACCTTAAAGTACATTAAGCAGCTCTCAGATGAACTCTAAGTGTACCTTTCTTCAATGCAAAGTTTGAGCACCTAATTGGCCAAATTAATTGATGTCGATGCTCAATATGTGCCACTTGAATAGGAAATTAGTACAAATGAAGTCTTATGGGATTTGAGCTACTTGGGAGGAGATTGGACCAAGAACTAGTAAAAGTCCTTGGTGGGCAAGTCCATTCGACCACCATTTGGGCTTTTAGTCTTCAAGGTAGCTTCAATGTAGCTCCTTAGCTATTTCATAGCTCATTTACAACCTAGAAACATAGACCAAAGCCTGGTAAAGCCACCAAAAATAAAAAGAAAGAATAACCAAAGAGAAAATAAGCTAGCCAAAACTAAACAAAGTTGGTTGTGTATAGAAAGCCAATGATGGTGCTCTTTATGAGTTGATGTCTTCTTGTTTTCTTGCTATCTTCCCAAACTTTACAACCTAGCCAAACCTCTAACAAGACACCTTAAATCTACTAAAAAGAAAGGAAGCAATGATGAAGAAGAACAACCCAAATTCGAGACATGGTGATGCTAAATGTAGTTCATGGTGGTGTGATGCCATTTCAGCCATAGGTAAGGACCCATATAAAGCTTTTTCTCTTGTATTTTAAAGGGGAAAAGCTATCATAGGGGATGGCTAAGGCCAAGGGAACCTACAGGCTATATAATGGGGTATGTGTACATTAAGCACTGTGGTAAGGTAGCTAGTTTGCTTTCAGCAAGTATAAGGTTTTTGTTTAAGTTTGGTAAAGCTTGATCAATCACCTAGTGCTCTACGTTAATTGAACCTAATCAAAGTGATCACATGAAGAAACTGAAAGAAAATCATGCTTGCTATGTTAAGGAAACCATGTGTAAGTGGTGCATATGTTTGTGTGCTTCTTTCATTGTATGCATGTGCTAACCCTTAATTTGTATATATAAGCTTTATGTATTGTTTTGTACATGTTGTTTCTAGTGTCTTCCTTGCCTTTGGATGCAGGTGATTAAGCAAAATTGGAGGTTTATGTGTCTAACAATGTTATAATCATTGCAAACTCACTAGGTGCTGTATTAGGTCTTTACTGAGTACCTATGTACTCACGCCCTCTTTTGCCCATTTCAGGTAAAGAAGTGGAAGAGTGAAGGGCTAAGGAACCTTTAGTAAAAGTCTATGTATGTAGAGGTATACTCTGGCTTTATATCTTATGAAAAGGAAGCATGGGAAAGTTCATAGAATTAATTTAATGATTGTGTTATTTTGTTGGTTTGTAGGTTCTAATGACTGCTGTGGAACTTGCTACATTTGGATCCATCCTGGTATGGGCTAGGACTAGGAGAGTAATAAGAAAACTATAGCCCAAGTGCCAAGTCAAAGTGGAAGTCAAAGTAATAGTGGGTTTAGAGACAGTCTAAACCATGCCATGTATTATGCTTGACATTCAGTGAGCTAAACTTTTTTTGTATATAACCTTGGGCCATGTACTCCCTGTTTGCTCAATGAAAATCTTTGTATGTAACTTATGGCAATGGGACTCAGAATAAAACATGGCTTGTGCCTTGTATGTATTTTGGGCTTAGGAAAAACCCTAAGGAACTTTTTGTAAAAACTAGACTAAAGGCACACATGGTTTGTAATCTAGGTTGTATGCATGCATGTCTGTGTGTATATTTTGGTTGATGAACTAGATAGGCTCCCAACAAGCCTTTTAAGGACACATAACACAGACATAAGTCACCTAGCTACATCAAACCCCATATGCATTAAAAGAAAGATAATGAGATTGGCTAAGTAAGTGCATTCACTAGAGTAACACATTAAACTGATAACTTAATATTTTAAATTAGTAACTTAACATATTAAACTATTAATCTAAAGTGTTAAGTTGGTAACTTAACCTATTAATTCTATTACACCGATAAGTCTCACCTAAGTTAGGGTCAAGAATCTTGGGAGTCATGACCTAATCCACCATATGTCAATTCAGTAACTAAACCTCCAAGGAATGTTTAGGGTAAGGGTGAGTTGGGTCCTAACAACACTAGCCAAGGCATTTACATTGTTGTGAGAACCTCACATCCCTTCATGTATTTCATTTAGGATAGACTCTGCTTCCACCTCTCTATTGCATTTCTGTAGAGGATTAGAGCAGCCCCGCTGATAAAGCTCTTCGCCAATCAGGATGTGATGCCTATGGCTTGTATAGGCCGTTGGCTATGATTAAAATGTACATAAGTTATGAACACAAGTGATACAAGTCATAGATGTGAAGACAATAAGTGTATAATATAAGGTACCCAATATGGTGCTGTAGGGGTAATACCATGTCACAAAAATGGGAGAATCACAAAGTGTGGAATAATGGTAAAAAAAACATTATATTATGTAATTCTCACCATAGTGATTGAAGTGTGAGGGGTAAAGGGCATGATTACCACCTCTATAAAAGTGTTCCAAGTTGGTAAATTGGCATGCAAGAAAAGCCCTAGGGATTGATTGTATGTCAAGCAACCTGTGGACTTTTTTGTAAGGTTTTGGAAATTCGGGTACTCAGTTCCAAAAATCTCAAGAGAAAGGTAAGAAGAGTTATGAGAAGTATATGCATGGTATGAAAATACAATTGGAGGATCAAATTGCTTGTGGAAGACAAGTTTGAACAAGGAAAACACAAAAGGCTTTAGGGACCTAAGTGTCCTAGTGTAGGCCTTTGGATGTCCATGGGTTTGACTTGAGTCAAATGATGAAATTGTGTGGTTATCCCATACAAGGAGAGCTGGCTATGATAAGGATATAAAAAATGTGGGCCATGAGTTTAAGACTAAGACACCATGGTTTTATAGCAAGAAAAGTGACATAAAGCATGGTTAAGGCTATTAAGGGTGTTTAATGCACCAAAGCCCATTTAAGTAGTCATTTCCTTCTTTTCTTCTTGCATGTTCAAACCATACTAGTCACCACTAACCTCCATAGGTCCTCCATAGCCACCATACCTCCAAGCTTGCAATTAGTTGCAATTAAAATCAAGAAAGAGCAATTGGAAGCATGTTAGTACTATTGTTTAGGTGCACCAAGAATCAAGCTCAAACTTTGGCCTACCCAACAAGCTAAGAAGTTATCTTTTTGGTCAAGGACTGTTTATTGTATTATTCAAACATCCATGGAGTGAAGGCTAAGTTTGGAAGAGAGCCAAGCACTTGATAAACTAAGCTTAGTGAAGGGAGGTGCACTTAGTAAAGGTTTTGGCCTTAGTGTGAAGTGCACAATGATGGAAAAAAAAATAAGGGTTTGTAGAGCCCAAAGTTAGTAATAACTAGTGTTAAAAATCTCCTAAGACCAAGCTTATGCTTTAGGAGGGCTGCCATCGTGATTTGCTTATGTTTATTGCATGTTTTATAGACTAACCAATGTTAATTGTTGCTGCTGCATTTCATGTGTTTGTTGTTTGTGTTTAGCTGTTGCATTTGATTGCTATATGCTGGATATATGCCTTGTGTTTGTTATGTTTTAGTGTGTTTGGATGCAGGTAATACCAAAGGTTACATTACATTATAAGTATAAGTGTTCTCCTTAGTAAGTTTCACAATGAAACATACTCCCTGCAAATCTGCCCATTTCAGGTCTAGCAAAAAGATCCCATTCAAACTAACTTTTATGCTTTGATTTTTGATCTAAAATTTGAGGAGCTTCCATGTATCTAGTTGTGGTTTGGAAAGTTTAGTGATTTTAGGAGAACATTTGTTATTTTTAGTGATGGTGCTTACTGTGTTATGCAAAAGTTGTCCAACATCCTATTTCTGGAGTGCATTGTGTCTAAAGCTATCTTGTAATTTGGGTGCATGTTTTAGCTGTGTTAAGGCTATTATATAGTCCATGGATGCATGTACATGTGAGGCATGTAAAGTTTGGAAAAGTATGTGAACAATTATAGGCTATTTTGCTATGCATGTGGATGGTATGCCCGGGCTGCCTAGGTGTGCAAAATGGGCTGCTTGTTTGTAAAATTTTGTATTGGCTATGTAAAGGTGCTGGCTACAAGAAAATGTAATTCCTTGGTTTGATTTAAGTTTCTACTTGATAATGAAGCAAAGAAAACAAATGATACATGGCTAGATTAATACAGTTTTTTCGAGGAAGTTTCTGGTGTAGTGGTTGGAAACCTAAACCTAGTAAGAATGCCTAATCTGTGGTAGGTAAGATTAAGACTTGTGCTAGTGTTTTCCTTCCTTGCTGCCATGGTGTGCATAAAATATGAATATATGTGTAATGGTTAGACCAATATGCATGTATTTACATAGTGCCCAAGAGAGCCACTTGGGTATGCATGCTAAGGGTATTGTTCTAATGGCTTACAAGACATACCAATCTTGTAGGTTTAAATGCACAATTTTGGCACCATAACAGGACCACCCCGAAGTGGGTAACAAGACATCCCCTAAGTGCACTTAAGTGTAACATGAGGGAAAGTGTTAGACTTGTAAGCTAAATATGGCTAAAACTAAGTACCAAGGTAGGTTTTGAGATATGAATTCCGAAATTCAAACAAAAAGTGGTTAAGAACCTAAAGGTAGTGAGGGAGCACCAAGGAGGGACACATGGTAGCTCCCAGGCTCACCCTTGTATGCACCAATGTGAATGTGAAGGCATCAAAACCAAATGACTTAAGAGAAATGGTATAAGATTGATATTTAATGTTTAAGTGAAGCTTAAGAATGCAATGGGGTCCAAAAATAAGGAAGGGTAGGCAAGGAAAATGGTGAGGACCATTGGGTGCATTAAAGGGGCCCTCAGGTGCACTTAAAATGTCTCCAAGTTCACATGAAACATTAGTGACTTCAATGCTGAAAAATGGGAAAAACGAATGCTTAAGCTAACAGGTTAATAAAATGACCTAAATTACATAAAGGTTTTATGGGAATTTAATACCAATAAATGATCAAATGTCTTAGCTGCCAAGGCTAAACCAGCCAAGAATCCACCACTTGGACTTAAGTCTCTTCAAACATAGATTCCTAGACATTGAATGTAGCTGCCACTTATGGAAAATCAAGGATAAAGTTCTTACAAGTAACTGAAAGAAAAGCTAAAGCCAAGGAAGAAGAAACTGAACATGATGGCTCATGGGGTAAGCCTATGGTGGTGCATTCAGAGTGTTAAAGTGTTGCCACCTTTCTGATGCCATATCTAAGCTAGGTAAGGGTTCAACTTAAGCTCATTCTCTTGGATCTTAAGGGGAAGGATGTTGCCTTATGTGATGGCTGTGGCCAAATGATCCTGGGAGCTATGAAATTGGGCTGTGTTGGCTAAGGCCCTATGGTGAGCAAGCTAGTTTACTTATGGAAAGCATTAGGGTCCTTGATCAAGTATGGCTGAACTTGTTCATCAACCTGGAACTCTATGCTAACTTGACTATAATCAAAGTGAGCACATGCTAAATTGAATGAAAGAAATGCTTACTAAGTTCTAAGTAAAACTGTGTACGTGGTGTCTGTGTTTTGCAAGCTTCATTGATTGTTTACATGTGTTAACCTTTAAATTGTGTATGTAAGCATCTTGTATTATGTTATACTTTGTCTCTTTTGTGTCTTCTTTGTCTTTGGTTACAGGTTCTTGACGGAGAAACTAGTAGTTATGTATACGACAATGTTTTGAACATTGTAGGCACTAGGTGCCACATTAAACTCATACCAAGTACTTATGTACTCATGCCTTGTTTTTACCCATTTAGGTAAAGAAGTGGAGGAATAAAGGCTAAGGAACCTCTTTAGAGGTATATGTATAAAGAGGTATGGCTCGGGCTTGTTGGCTTATGAAAAAAAGATTGAAAAGTTCATGTTATGGACTAATGGTGGTTAATTGATTTGAAGTCTTCGATGGCTACTATGGGTTTAGCTATGTTTCGATGCATCCTAGTGTCAATAAAAACTAGGAGGATTATAAGACAACTCTTGCCTAGGTGCCAAATAAAAATTGCAATTACAGTGATAGTGGGCATTGAAACTGTTTCAACCCATGCTATGTGACATGCATGCTACCTAAGTAGCCAAACTTTTGGGGTATGAAATTCTAGCCATATAGTTCCTAGGATGCCCCATTTTCAACTTATAAATGTATGTACATAGAGCTAGCAAAAAGGGACTTAGACTAGTATGTGGCATGTGCCTTAGTTGTACATAGTGAGCTTAGGTAAGCCCTTAAGGCTCTAAGTGTAATGGGCCAGGTGATGCATGCATGATTTATACTAAGGAAACTTGAAAATGTATGCATATATGTGTGCGAATGTATGTTGAATTGGCAATCACAATAAGAAGGCTTAAAGTAAGCCTCCTTGGCACATTAACACACACACACATACACACGCACACATATGCCTACTAGTGCATACCAAGGTAAGCCTACTAAAAACAATTCAGGCGTTTAACACATTACACTTCAAACTTAACGATTTTATTAGTATCTTTCATCTAAGTCTTACCTTGTTAATAACTAATGTTTGAATTAAATATCCTGGTTGTCATTCTCTAATTCACCCTATAGAACTAAAAATGGAAATAACCCCTATTGTAATAGCGTGAAGGTGAATTGGGGCCTGATAGAGTTGGAATCAGAGCTATGGTTGTATTAGGCCTTGATGATTTGTTAAGCTAATTCCCGCTATGATAAGTATCAGCCATACTTATGTTTTGCAGGAATGTTGACCAAACCTAGAGAAAAAGAAAAGGGAAAATCAATTGAACCTTTAGGTTGATCAAATGAATGATCAACAGCATGAGAATTAGGAGGTGGCTGAAAGTACAACTGGATGACCTAATAGGGCTAGGGAGCCTAAACCTACTGTGTAAGGCCAACAAAGGATGGACCATATGATGGTAATGATGCAACTAGCTGTTGCACAACTTGTGGTTGGCACGCATGCCCTTGCTAGGGGTTAGGCCCAGGCATCTAAAGGTGCTATGCATGAGGAAGACCAAGAGAAAAAAATAATTGGAAGGAGATGAAGAAATGAGCCAATAAGAGAATAACAAGCTATCAGATGCAGAATAGGAATAGGATGATGAAAGAAGGAATCCAAGGGGTAAAAAGCTGGGGTCAGAAATCAAAAGAAGTAATAAGACTAGGGAATGGGAGCAGATAGGTACTAATGGTGGAAGAATTGAGCCCGTTCCTAAAAACTCTAAGGAGCAAGTTTCTAAAGGAAAGTCTAAGGCCCCTGAAAGAGAGAGACAAAGGTGAAGAAGGGAAGGTTTAAGAAAAGGCAATTAGAAGGCTTTCAGGCACTTAAACCCCTAGTATTCAAAGGCAGTGGTGATCTAGATGAATCTCAATTTTGGATCAACTAGATAGAAAAGGTGTTTGAAAGAATACGGGTCACATCCACTCAGAATATGTTGTCAAGCAAAAAGGCAATGCAAAGCTTTGGTCGAGAATAGTACAAAGGGCATATATAAGCAAGAATGATAGGAAGCCCACAAAGGAAGAAAGAAGCTATGAGATAGGCAGAATTTCTCTAAGTGTTCCAACAATAGCAATTAATGATCCTCTTAAGGATCGAAAACAAATGGAGTTTGACTTGTTGGAATAGGGAAACATGTCTGAAAGAGAATACAAGCACAAATTCAATAGTCTCCTCAGGTATTCCTCTCAACATGATGGACAAAAAGAATTAAGCACTAAGAGGTTCATAAGAAGGTTGAGGCTTGGATTGGGACAAATACTCAAAAGCTATTGGCCTTAAGAACTATTATGAATCTATTTAGAAGGCTTTGACTTTGGAACAAGATTTTCATCACCCTACAGTAAGAAACATTAAAGGAGCTTCTATGGGACACCAAGGTCGCAAGAAAAGTGCCAAAGAAAGGCTAACTAGAGTTGAGTATAGATGGGAATAAAAAAGATGAAAAGAACCTTAAAGGTTTAGGCCTCAGTGCCAAACCTGTGGAAAAGTATCATGGTTTTAAACCATGTTATAGAGTTACAAAAGGATGCCTAAAATGTGGTTCCCAAGACCATTGGGTTAGAGATTGCCTAGTCAAAAAGAGGGAAATTTTTTTTTTGAGTAAGTTTGGAGCTCATTGGCAGAAGGGTCAGCAAGGCAAGGGAAGGGGAACAATAGCACCCCTAGCCCCTAAATTAATGAAGAAAGTGATGGCCGGGGGCCTCATCGTTTATAGTCATGGTGACTGGTGGAAAGACTTCTGGGAGGAAGAACGCCTGGAGGGTGGATCGCCCAAGGGAGTGTGCCTGAAAGCTCAGAAACAAAGGGTCAGGAGGCCCCAGGAGTGTTTTTCCGGGTGGGGAGCCTCCGACGCCCAAGTCAGTGGTTGGCTGAGAAAAAGGCAAAGGTAATAGCACACAGGGCTGAAGAGTCTTGCCTGGTAATTTTCTCAGAGTGTGGGAGCAGTGTTTTGCCAACCAACTTCCTACCAAGTATTAATTCCTGGTATTTATAGGAGTGCCTAGCCCGTTCAGATCGCGACACGTGTTCGGTCGGATGTTCCTGAATTTCTGGGCGTAGGAGACAGATAGCTGGTAGCAGGTTGCCTTGAGCCATGTGCTGAGATGGGCCATGATGTGATTCTGATGGCGTCCGTGTGTCAGAGCGCCTTTTGAGGCGGCTTGTGACGTCTGTGAAAGGACGTGTCAGAGGCTTCCTTAAATGCTTCCATAAATGCTCCTGCCGTACTCCCGAGGTCCCTGGGTGAGGTCGTCCTTTGGTACGGACAGAGCCTCTTCGGGAAACAAGCCCTCAGTTCGGGGGTTCCCAGTTTCAGGGAGTTCCGCCTTCGGGGATATCATGTTCGGCTCGCTATGTCTGGTGCCGTTTTTCCGAAGGCGATCTGTTCACAACCTTGGGGGGGCAAGTAGTGTCCTCAGGTTTTCCTGGCGTGCCGGGCTCGGAGCTCTTCGGCTATCTCCCGAGGTGCATGATCACACCTTTTCTCGGGTAGCGCCAGCTTCTTCTGGCCATTCTTGTGGCAGGGAGTTCGGCCAGATAGAGGCGATAGCGTTTGGCTATCACATGCCCCCCTTTGGAAAGCCGAAGTGAAGACTTCGGTTTTGCATCTCTTTCCGAGGTTGTTTATGGGAGTCTCTTTGGAAGCTCAACCTGTTCCGAGGATGCGCCTTTTGCCCGAAGATCATGGGCTCTTCGGCCTTGGCCTGTTCTTTGGTGTCTTCGAGGCGGAGCCTGTGCCGAAGATACACCTCTTGCCCGAAGGTCATGGGCTGTTCGGCCATAGCCTGTCTCTTGGCGTCCTCGAGTTGGCCTGCTCTTTGTTTCTGCAGGTCTGTTTGGCCAAGCGTGTCAGTCTGAGCGGCGCGTCCCAGTTTTCCAGGGATGTCAGAAGACGTGTCCCAGTTTTCAAGGGACGTTTGGAGGACGTGTCCCCCATTTTTGCGCAGCGGTTGACACGTGGCGCTTTGCCATTGGAGGAGAGTCACGTCGGTTACAGAGGGCGCGCCTTTTCAGGTGCAGAGAGCAGTTACGGCGACGGTTCGCCTCCAAAGGGTACTTATGACGATGTTTCGGTTACCCACCTCTGGCTTATAAATAGCCCATTCCATCATAAGTTCCTTTTGCTTTTTCTTCTGCTCTTTTCTCTGCTTTGCCCCTGTTCTTGCACTTTCTTGCTTTCTGTGGCGGAGCTACCTTAATCAGAGCTTTTTTCCAGCCAACTTTCACGACGGCGTCCTCAGATTTTGGCAAATCTTTCGGTGGGTTTTTGTTTTCCAGAGCGTTTTGATCCCTCTGTTCTTTTGAGTTTTTCTCTGGAAACTGTTTTCTTCCGTTTTCAAACTCGTTTTCATGTCGAAAATGCCCATTCCTGAGAGCTGGCAGCCTCTTTTAGCCCATCCTTGTTGCACCACCCCTGCAAAGTTAGAGAGGTGGAAGAAAAAATTCTTTCTTCCCTCTTACGCCATTACTAGGCTGCCTCGTTCTAGCCATTATGCTTTTTCAAACCATAGTAAGGAGGTTACCATTTTCCGAGCCCAGCTGAAGGCCGGTCTTCGGTATCCTCCCCCGAAGATGGTGTGCGAGTTCTGCAAATTTCATGGCATTGCTGTGAACCAGCTTCCCCCGAACTCGTTCTGCTATTTTAACGCCTACCTCTGCATGTGTGGCGTCTTCGGGATAGAACCCCATTTCATAATCTTTATGCAGTACTACAAGCTCTCTGTGGTCCCGAAGGGTGGCTTCTATTTCATGCTACCTCGGGGATCCGGGAGCAAGAAATTCATGTTCACCTTCGCCACTAAGGATAGCTGGCGGGGGTGGCAACTGGCGGGGGTGGCAACAGAAGTTCTTCTTCCTGAAGATGGACGAGGCCTGGTCGTACGTTCTGACCAAATGGGCTCAGGGAACACTGGATGTGGACGTTGTTGACCCGAGGATGCTGCTGACCCCAGAGTTGGCTCCCGTGTTCGCGGATTTCGACGCCCGCATTCGGGCTGTCTCTGACTGGGATCCCGAGGTCGCTCCGCGCGCCCTTTACCCTTTTCCAATCAACTGGAAGTTGATGACCGAAGAGGTCCTTCGGGAATTAAAGGTGGTAAAGGAGCACGAGACTGACCTCAAGATGCCAGCTCCTGCCATCGCCGGGAAGGATTCCTGGTTGGTCAAGCTTCTTAAGGAGGAAATTTCTTTCGAAAAGCTTGTCGAAAGTGAGTCATCTTCTACTCCTTTGCTGTTTTTTCCTCGGACTTACACTGATTCTTCTCTCCTTTTTCAGAGATGGGCGACGGGACTGCCGCCTATTACAAGTCCCTTTTCTCCGGCCAAGTGGAGAAGGGGGAGCAGACAAAGAAGGCGGCTTCCCGAAGGCGGAAGTCCGTTGGTGCTGGTCCCTCGGCTAAACGGGCGAAGAAGACTGTTCTTTCCTCCCCTTTGGAAAGTATTGGGGAGGGAAACGAGGACGCCGAGGTTGCTGTCACTTCGCCGCCTGATGATTCGGCCGAGGTCCCCTCTCAGGCCGAGGTCTCTGCTTCCGCCGACGTCCCTCCAACCGACGTCCCTCCCCAAAGTCCTACTGCGTCGCAGGCCCTCCTTGATGTAGTGGTAGAAGTACCTTCTGCCGAGGAGCGGCGCAGGCGGAAGGGCAAGGGCATTTCGACCGAGGAGGCCGAGGACTCCGAGGACGTCGTTGTCGAGGTTCCACCAGGTTTGTTTCCAGACAAAGCGTACTTCCTTTGTTTTTTTCTGGATTTGGCTTCTTTGTCTTTAATCTCCTTCTCATTCTTGCCACGCAGGGGAGTTGACTACCCCTGACTGGGCGGCCGAACATGCTCGAAAGCGAGCTCTTCGGGACGCCAAAATCCCGCAAGGGAAGATACCAAAGGAGCCTTTCTGGACGTTCACGGAGGACATGAATCTGTTCTCCGAGGACTGTCCTCAAATGGCGAAGGAAATTTCGAAGGGGGTGCTTACTGAGGCCTCCTTCAAGGCTATTGCGGCGACCTATCCGGAGGACAACGATCTCGCCGTGAAAGTTACCGAACATGCTGCTCAGGTATACTCTTCAGACCCATTTCCTTCAATTTTTTCCTAAGTGTTTGGCTCTTACTGACCTTGCGTTTATCTTCTTCGCAGCTGCTGGGGTATGCTGGCTACCTCCGAGTTCGGGTGGCCAGGGAGGCTGTGTTCCGAACCACGGCCTTAGATACTTTAGAAAAGGCGAAGGCCACACGCCTGGAGTTGATCGCCAAAAACCAGCAGTTAGCGGATGCTGCGAAGGAGAAAGTTGCTGCCCTTCGGGAGGAGTTCCGGAAGGAGAAAGAAGAACTTGAGAAGGACTCCTCCCAGAAGATTGCTGACCTCGGCGAGCAGATAAAAGGAATGCTGGCCGCCAACGAAGAGCTTCTAAAGCATAAGTCAGAATCTGACAAGATCATACTGGCGCTGACAGCTGAGAAAAACATCTTTGCAGCCGAGGTCGTGTCCTTGAAGAAGGATCCGAAGGGAAAGGAGCAGATAAAGGCGCTGGAAGAGGAGATCGCGGACCTGAAGGACGAGCTTGACGACCTTGAGCTCGAGAAGAACAAGTCTGATGAAATGGCCAAGGTCGCCTTTCAGGACGGTTTCTGCCTTGCTCGGCACCAAGTCCTCCAGAGGTTCCCAGATCTGGACCTCTCTTTTCTAGAGGCTCTAAACATTCCTGGGGGACCTCGGTGGGAATGGTCCAAGGTCGAACATTTGAACCTTCCTCCTTCAATTCCAGCGCGAAAGGTGGTGGAAAAGGGCGGGCAAGCGAGTGGCTTTCGGGACGCCGCGAACCCTTAGGCTATTTTAGGGCCCCTTTTCCTTCCCTTCTATTTTGTATTCCTTCTTCGGGCACTTCTTTATTGTAAAGCAGCTTACTCCTTAATGAAGACTTTTTTGGCTAAGTGTTTCTTCAAGTTTCTTTATTTTCATTGCCTCGAACGCATTTGCTCAAGAGACTTCGGAAAACCTACAATCAAAGAAACTCTTTTACCTTCCCTTGGCCGAGCCTGTTCGCTCCAGAGGCTTTTTGGAAAGTCTGAAAAATTTGACTAAGTCTTTTTGCAGGCTTTTGCATTTCCATTTTGTCCCGAACACGTTCGCTCGAGGGACTTCGGAAATTCCTTAGTCAAAAATTTTTCCTTCTTTTCCTTTTGTCCCGAGCATGTTTGCTCAAGAGACTTAGGAAATCTTTAGAGAGTTGTTTTCCATTTTTCCCGAGCGTGATGGCTCAAGGGACTTCAGAAAACTGTCTTTGTGCTTATTTCGGTGAGTACTTCTGCGACGTTCTTGTTTCCCATCTTTCCCAAGCTTGATGGCTCAAGGGATTTCGGAAAACTGCCTCTGCGAGATTTCTCCATCTTTTCCCGAGCGTGATGGCTCAAGGGACTCTGGAAGGTCAATCTGCGCTTTATTACGGCGAGCATCTTCGCGGAATTCTGCTTTGCACAATTTTGGATACTTAAGAACTTTTCTTAAGAGCATTCTGTACTTACAATTCCTCCGCTTCATCTTAGGCGTAGAATTTTTTCAAGGCGTCTGAGTGCCAAGTATTTTTCAATTCTACGCCTTCGGTGTCGCCAAGTTTGTACACGCCTTTTCGTACTTCGGCGAGAACCAGATAGGGTCCTTCCCAATTTGCGCGAAGTACTCCGTGGGACGGCCTTCGTGGTGCAAAGTCAGCCTTTCGGAGAACGAGGTCTCCTTTCTTGATTTCTTTTGGCCTGGCCCGTAAGTTTATAGCCGCGGCCACTCTTTGCTGAAAAGCTTTTCTTCTCAGCTCGGCTATTTCTCTGTGTTCGCCGACGAGGTCGAGCTTGGTTCTGAGGCCGAGGTCGTTTCCACCTTCATCAAATATTTGCACCCGTATTGATGGTCTGACTATCTCGACTGGGATAATGGCCTCTGTCCCGAAGACTAGTGAAAAGGGAGTTTCCCCTGTGGCCCTTCGGGGCGTCGTTCGGTAGCTCCACAATACGCTTTGGAGTTCTCCTGGCCATTTCCCTTTTGCTTCTCCCAGTCTCTTTTTCAGGCCATCTTTTATGGTCCTGTTCGATACTTCCACCTGCCCGTTGCTTTGGGGGTGAGCTACTGGGGCGAAGTGCATCTTTATTCCGAGGTCGCTGATAAATTCCTGGAATCCTTTGTCTATGAATTGGGATCCATTATCAGCTACTAGTACCCTCGGTATGCCAAATCTGCATACAATGTTCTTCCATACGAACTTCTGCACTTCTTTTGCCGAGATAGTTGCCAGCGGTTCTGCCTCGACCCATTTAGAGAAATAGTCCACTGCTACAACGCAGAATTTCACGCCTCCGGGTGCTGTGGGGAGTGGCCCAATAAGGTCTATACCCCAGACTGCGAACGGCCAAGGATAGTCAGTCGAACTTACCGTCTCCGAGGGTGCCCTCTGGATGTTCGCGTGTCTCTGGCAGCTACCACATTTCCGGACGAACTGTCTTGCGTCCTTTCTCAGGGTAGGCCAGAAGTATCCTTGGCGAAGTATCACCGCTGCAAGGGCATCAGTTCCGATATGTGAGCCACACATGCCTTCGTGGACCTCTTCAAGGATCATTTCAGTATCCTCTTCAGCCACGCATCTCTGCAGCGGGTTTGCATATCCCTGCCGGTATAACTCTTCACCAATCAGGAAGAATCGGCCGGAGCATCTTTGCAGTCTCGCAGCGTCGCCGGGGTCTTTGGGGAGCATATTTTCTGCGAGGTATCTCTTTATGGGATCTTTCCATCCTTTTCCCGAGGTCACTATGCTCAGCACTGAGATGCTCGGGTGATCTAGCACCTCGGTGTATGTTTTTGACTTCGCCAAGCAATCTGCCTCAGTGTTATTCCGCCGAGGTACATTTTCGATCCGTACGGCGTCAAACTCTTGGATGAGCTTTGCTACCAGCTCGTGGTATTTTGCCAAGGTTGGGTCCTTCGCCCCATAATCTCCTGCCGTCTGCCGAACTACCAGCTAGGAATCGCTGTGAGCCTTTAAGTTTCTCACGCCAATCCTTCTGGCCAAGCGTAATCCCGCTATGAGGGCTTCGTACTCAGCCACATTGTTTGTGACGCTGAAGCTGAACTTGATAGCCTTCATTACCTCCAGGCCTTCGGGTCCTCTGATAACTATTCCAGCTCCCTGGTGTTCGGAACCCGAGGCTCCGTCAACATGCAAGGTCGATTCTGGCTCACCCTCGTTCGGATCGTGGTGGCTGTCCTCAGTGGTGGGTATTTCGGCGATAAAATCTGCCAGTGCTTGGGCTTTTATGGCCTTCCGAGGCTCATATATGATTTCGTGCTCGCCAAGCTCTATGCACCACTTGGAGAGCCTTCCTGAATGATCAACTTTCTTCGTAACATCCCGTAGTGGTAGACTACTTCGGACGATGATGGGGTGAGCCTGAAAGTACGGTCGCAGCCTTCTTCCTGCAAGCACCAAGGCGTATATAGCTTTTTGAAGCAAAGGGTAACTGATTTCGGCGCCATGCAGGGACTTGCTGACGTAATAGACTGGCCATTGCTTTGGGCCTTCTTCTTTCACGAGGACCGAGCTTACAGCTTTCTCCGTGACAGCGAGGTACAATACGAGTGGCTCTCCCTCCCGAGGTTGTCGTAGAGTCGGCAGGCTGGCCAGGTAGACTTTGAGTTCTTCCCAGGCCTTTTGGCAATCTTCATCCCAAGGATGATCATTCCTTCTGAGGTCGCCTTCCCTTTTTGCTGCCTTTGTTAGGACTTTGAAGAAAGGTCGGCACCGATCTCCGTACCTAGAAATAAACCTGGTTAGGGAGGTTATTCTTCCGGTGAGCCTTTGCACGTCTTTGACCGTGGCAGGAGTTCAGAATTCAAGCAGAGCCTTAATCTTCTCGGGGTTAGTGTCAATGCCTCTTTCGGATACCATGTACCCAAGGAAATTTCCCGAGGTTACTCCAAAGATGCACTTTTCAGAATGAGCCGAATCCCAAAGGCTCTGAGCTTTTGGAAGGTTTCCTCTAAATCTGCAACGTGGTAGCCAGGCAGCTTGCTCTTGACTACCATATCATCAACATATACCTCCATGTTTCTTCCCATTTGGTCCTTAAAGACCTTGTTCATCAACCTTTGGTAGGTGGCTCCTGCATTCTTGAGCCCGAAGGGCATCCTGATATAGCAGTATGTTCCTCCCTCGGTGATGAAGGCAGTTTTTTCTTCATCTTCGGGGTCCATCCTTATTTGATGGTAGCCACTGAAGGCGTCTAGGAAACTTAGGAGCCCATATTCCGCAGTTGAATCTACCAGCTGATCTATTGGCGGCAGAGGGTATGAGTCTTTCGGGCAAGCATCGTTCAAATTTCTGAAATCGATGCACATCCGGAGTTTGCTGCTACCTTCTTTTGTGGCGATGACCACGTTGCTTAACCATTCGGGGTACTTCACTTCCCTGATAACTTTGGCTTCCAACAGTCGCTGGACTTCGGTTTTGACAAAGTTGCCCTTATGGGCTGAGATGCTTCGTTTCTTTTGCCGGACAGGCCTTGCTTCCGGGCTTACTTTGAGGCTGTGCTGTATTATGCCAGGGTTCACCCCCGGCATATCTTTTGGCGAGTAGGCAAACAGATCTTTATTTTCCAGCAGAAAGGATACAAGTTTTTCCTTGTCACCTTCGTCCAAGCTCTTCCCTATTCGGGTAGATTGTCCTGGGACAAGATCTACTGCTTCCGTTTCTGCCTTTGCGGGATCTTCTCCTTTGCCTTTCTCCTGCGCCTTTGCCTCCACCATTTGTGTTTCTCCTGCACCTTTGCCTCCACCATTTGTGTAGAGTTGTTTGCCGGAGCCTTTCGTGCTTTCACAAACACCTTTCTTACCTCGGCCTGGTCTATGAAGATCTCTGCATCTCCATCCTTGGTGGCGAATGTGACAGTCAAGTACTTCACATCAGGGCGAATGTGCAGGTTTCCCTGTGTCTGCCTTCCAAGGATGGCGTTGTACGAGGACGGGACGTCCATGACGATGAACCTTGCCATTGTGGAGGCGTACAACTCAGCTGCTCCGTCTACCGAAGTCCCTTTCATCATCAGTGGGAGGTCGATCCATCCGAGAACAGGCAGTTCGGATGGTCCGACCCCGAAGGTGGGCGAGGTGACTGGCTTAAGTTCGCTGCTGGAGATGCCCAAGTTCGGCAGTAAGTGCGAGAATAGGACGTCCGCATTTGATCCGTCATCAAGTAGCACCCTTTTGACGTCCCAGTTCCCTATCCTCGCCATGATCAGCAGCGGATCGTCGTGGGGGAAGACGATGGTGGATCCATTTCTGCAGGCCAGCTTTTTTGCTGGATTTTGATATTCCGTGATTGCAATTTCTCTGACCTTTCCGCTTTCTTTCCGAGGATGGGAGCCCCGTGGTGATTGTTTGGATAACCCCTGCCGGAGGTGGAGGGCGCCTTTTTGGACTTCGGTTTCTCCGCCTGTCGGAGTCATAGTCCTCATCTTCGGCCCTTTCTTCCTCCACTTTTCTGCCTTTCGGGGATGGCATCCGCAGGTATTTCCGAAGTTGGCCCTGCTTTATCAGCGACTCTATGTACTTCTTCAGCTGGAAGCAGTCTTCGGTGTCATGACCGTGGTCGCGATGAAACTGGCAGAACTTCTTTGCATTCTTCTTATTATCGGCGGTCATGGCCCTTGGCCGCCGAATCTGCGTCCCTTGCCTTTCCAGCGCCATGAGGATGTTGGTCCGTGTGGTGCTCAGGGGCGTGAAACTTTGAGGCTTCCTTCCCCGCATCCTCCGAGATCGTCCTGCCTGTTCGGTAGGATTACGGGCTTGCTGATTGGACCCTTCGGCGCGGTGGTTGTCTGACTTTGGCCCAGCCATTCTCAGCTCCTCGGCTGTCATGTGCTGTTCGGCCCTTCGGTAAAATTCTCCGAGGGTGTCCGGGGGGTCCTTTGAGAACTCGTAGAACAGCTGTGAGTCCCGCCGAAGGCCCCGTGTCATGGCAAGAATGCGGATTTCGGGCCGGAAGTCTGGGACGCTCAGAGCTTCCCTGTTGAATCTTTCGACATAGTCTCGGATGGTTTCTCCGTTTCTCTGCTCTATGTCGAACATCTGGACAGGCATCTTCGCAGTCGGCCTGCTCCCAATGAATTGCTGCGTGAAGGCCGTGGACAACTCCTGGAACTCAGTGATGGTCCCTGGAGGCAATGAATTGTACCACGCAGTTGCTGGCCCTGTGAGGGTGACTTCGAAGCATTTGCACATGGTAGCGTCATCAGCACCGTGCATTATCATGCTGCGTCTGTACTTCGTCAGATGGGCCTGTGGATCAGTGCGGCCATCATAAATCTCCAGCCGAGGTACTCTGAAGTCACCTGGCATGGCTGCCTCAACAACGGCCTGAGTGAAAGGGGAGTCATCTTCGCAGAAGGTCCCCGAGAGTCTGGCCCAAACAGGTTTTCTGGCCATTTGCTTCTCCACCCTATCTAGCCGTGCTAGTATCCTCTCCATAAGCACTGTGGCACTAGGCCCTACTTCAGGGAAGGGAGATTGCCGGCGCCTCTTCGGGGAGCGAGTTCGGCGCTGAGGGGACAGGGACCTCGCCTCAGGCAGCGAACTTCTTTGCTGCAAGACCCTCGGTCGCTCAGACCTCTTCTGCCCCACAGGCTGTTTCCCGAGGGGAGTATTTTCTGTGGACGATTCTTCGCGCGGATCTCCGCTTCCCAAACTGCAATGAGTAGACTTTGGGCTTTTCTCCCGAGGGCGTGTTGGTGAGGGGGGTCTCTGGGCCTGTGCTTGCTGCGGCCACCTTCGGTCGATCTGCTGTGTCATTTCAGACACGACCGAACGCTGAAAGTCCCTCAGGAAACTCATGGTGATTACCAGAGGGCGGTCTTCCTCGGGCGTAGAAGTCTCTGGGAGTGTTTGCTCAGCAGCCGGTTGTGTCTCAGGCGCGGACGGGGACTTTGGGAGCCCCTTGTCCTTAGAACGCCGAGTTTCAACGACGGCGATCTCAGAGCGGGTTCCCACAGACGGCGCCAAATGATGGCCGGGGGCCTCATCGTTTAGAGTCATGGTGACTGGTGGAGAGACTTCTGGGAGGAAGAACGCCTGGAGGATGGATCGCCCAAGGGAGTGTGCCTGAAAGCACAGAAACAAAGGGTTAGGAGGCCCCCGGAGTGTTTTTCCGGGGGGGGAGCCTCCGACGCCCAAGTCAGTGGTTGGCTGAGAAAAAGGCAAAGGTAATAGCACACAGGGCTGAAGAGTCTTGCCTGGTAATTTTCTCAGAGTGTGGGAGCAGTGTTTTGCCAACCAACCTCCTGCCAAGTATTAATTCCTGGTATTTATAGGAGTGCCTAGCCCGTTCAGATCGCGACACGTGTTCGGTCGGATGTTCCTGAATTTCTGGGCGTAGGAGACAGATAGCTGGTAGCAGGTTGCCTTGAGCCATGTGCTGAGATGGGCCATGATGTGATTCTGATGGCATCCGTGTGTCAGAGCGCCTTTTGAGGCGGCTTGTGACGTCTGTGAAAGGACGTGTCAGAGGCTTCCTTAAATGCTTCCATAAATGCTCCTGCCGTACTCCCGAGGTCCCTGGGTGAGGTCGTCCTTTGGTACGGACAGAGCCTCTTCGGGAAACAAGCCCTCAGTTCGGGGGTTCCCAGTTTCAGGGAGTTCCGCCTTCGGGGATATCATGTTCGGCTCGCTATGTCTGGTGCCGCTTTTCCGAAGGCGATCTGTTCACAACCTTGGGGGGGCAAGTAGTGTCCTCGGGGTTTCCTTGCGTGCCAGGTTCGGAGCTCTTCGGCTATCTCCCGAGGTGCATGATCACACCTTTTCTCGGGTAGTGCCAGCTTCTTCTGGCCATTCCTGTGGCAGGGAGTTCGGCCAGATAGAGGCGATAGCGTTTGGCTATCAGAAAGGACCAAGTTAGTCCACACGAGTTAAAGCACAACCCCAAGTTGGGAGAGTCTATAAGATTGAGGGATTAAAAAGAAAGGGGGAACCCAACACTGGGGAAGAAGCCATAAGCCAAACTAGGCTAAAGAGAGAAACATTAAAATGTAACATTTATCTTTATGGTAAACTCATTTTTGTGCTCTATGATACTGGTGCATCTATATCTATCATCTTAGCTAGACTAGTTATGGAATTGAATTGAGAGGTTACACCATTACCTCAAATGTATATGATCAAGACAACAGGAAATGAAATGATCTTTTCACACCATTACCTCAAAAGACTATGTGAATAGGCTAAATGAGCTGGAATTAAAGGCTAATATGATTATTATGGAAACTATTGGTTATGATATGATATTAGGCATGAATTGGCTAGCTGAAAACAATGTCATCATAGATTGCCAAAATAGTAGGCTAATGTTACCTGGGTCAATAGAGCACTCTTTAGAGGATTCAATAAGATGTAATGTTGGGCAAGTAAAAGTTATGGATTGTATGCCTATACTTTCTGAAGAGGAATACATGGGCTTTAATGAAAAAAATACTAAATATGAACTAGATAAAATTGCCATTGTGAAGGAATTTGCAAAAGTATTTCCTTCTGAGTTGCCAGGGCTACCACCTCTAAGGGAGATAGAGTTTGAGATCAAATTGACTTCAAGTGCTACTCCTATATCTATTGCACCCTATAGGATGGTAATTCTTAAAATGATTGAATTAAAGAAGTAGTTGGATGAACTACCTGGGAAAGGATTCATTACGCCAATTGTGTCTCCTTGGGGAGCATTAGTGCTGTTTGTGAAAAAGAAATATAGGACACTTAGGCTATGTTTTGACTACAAGAAGCTCAATGCCATGAGTATAAAGAATAAGTATCCTTTCCCTAGAATTAAGAACTTATTTGATTAGCATAAGGGTGCTACAGCCTTATCAAATATTGATCTAAAATCTGGATACTACCACTTAAGGGTCAAGGAAGCAAACATTCCTAAGACTACTTTTAGGACAAGATATGAGCACTTTGAGTGTACAGTAATGCCTTTTGGGTATACCAATGGCCTAGTATTTTTCATGGATCTAATGTAGAGGATATTCATACCATATTTGGACCTCTTTATGGTGATCTTTATAGATGACATTGTAGTGTATTCCAAGGATGAGAAGGAACATGAAAAGCACTAGAGAATGGCGCTAGACTTGTTAAAGAGACATCAATTTTTTGGCCGATTGAGTAAATGCCTTTTCTAGGCAAACTAGATTGAATTTTTATGTTATGTGATAAATGGTCAGCGAATGGATGTGGATCCAACAAAGATTGAAGCTATCTTGCGATGGAAGCAGCCTTGACATGTTAGAGAAATAACAAGTTTTTTTAGGGCTAGTTGCCTTTTATAGGAGATTTATACCTAAATTTTCTATAATAGCAGACCTATTAAGCAAACTGATAAGAAATGGGCAGAAATTTGAATGGTCTGAGGAATGTAAGAAAAGCTTCCAAGAACTTAAGAACAAACTCACTTCAATCCCTGTGCTAATATTACATAATACGATTAAACCTTTTGAGGTTTACACTAATGAATCTATGGTGGGATTAGGATGTATGTTAATGCAACAAAGGCAAACGATTGCTTATGGTTCAAAATAGTAAAGACCACAGGAGAAGAATTATCCAGTACTTGAACTAGAACTTGTAACTACAATCTTTGCCTTAAAATAATGGACCCATTACCTATTGGGTAATAAGTTCCAAATCTTTACTGACCACAAAAGCCTCAAGTACCTCTTTACTCAAAAAAGTTGAATATGAGGCATGAAAGATGGCTTGAATAGCTTAAAGACTTTGATTGTACCATTGAGTACATAGAAGGCAAAGCCATTAAAGTGGTGGATGCCCCAAGCAGGAAATATACAAGCATCTTAAGACATAAAAAGGGAAAAGAACATAATAAGCTTAATAGCCTGACTTCTCTAACTAAGAAGTGGCTAGAATGGGAAAAGGCTCAATTGAGAGTAATAACCATTCAATCAACATGGAAGAAATAAACAGCAAGGGCACAACAACAAGATACAGACCTTGCTAGAATATTTGGCTATAGACATGGAAAACTATTTCAAGGGTTCTTTTGTAGGCAAGGATTGTTATATTTCCGAGATAAGATCTATGTACCCAACAGGTGTGAATTAAGAGAACAAATCTTGAAAGAGGTCCCATATAGTAAAATGAGGATACATCCTAAAATTATGAAGATGTACCAAGGTTTGAGGAAACATTTTTTGTGGCCAAACATGAAACAAGAAATTGGCACATTTGTATGCAAATGTGTTTTGTGTTGACAAGTAAAAGAGTAACATGAAAGACCATGGGGTGTGATGCCCCGAGGCATCTTCGTTTGTTGTCATGTTGACAGGTGGGAAGACTTCCTGAGGAGGCGAGCGCCTGGAGCTCTGGTTTCCCAGCTGAGTGTGCCTGAAAAGCTCAAAGAAGAGGTTAGGAGGTCCCCGGTTTGCTTTTCCGGGGAGGACCCTCCGACGCCCAAGTCAGTTTTCTGAGTGAAAGGGGAGGAAGAACACTAAGGGATCAAGTGTCTTGCCTGTTTTGTGTTTTCTCAGAGGGAGGAAAATGCCCATCTTTTGCCCAGTCCCATTTCCTAGTATTTATAGGAGTAGCTGGTCCGTTCAGATCATGACACGTGTTCGGTCGGATTTGATCTGTACTTTTGGACCTAGGGGACAGGCAGCCGTTTGCAGCCTCCTTTAGCCCTGGACCCGGACAGGTTGTGTCAGGACTGGGGCGGTTGCGGCGTGTCAGTTTGCCGTTCTGATGTGACGTGTAGGGCTTGTGGGTGACATGTCAGAGGCTCCTTAAATGCTCATATCGTACTCCCGAGGTCCCCTGGGCGAGGTCGCCCTTCGGTGCGTGCACCCTCTTCGGATTCTATCCGTCTTTTGGTGCGAGCACCTCCTTCGGGATCTATCCCATAGTTCTGGGAGTTCCCTTGATGAACACCTTCTTCGGGACTTATACCCATAGTCCGGTGATTCCCTTGTTCAGGTGTTTCTTGTTCGGGGAAGATCCTCTTCGGGGCTTCTGCCTTCGGGGAGATTCTTCCTTGCTTCAGAGAGATGGCTTTCTTACCCGAAGACGGTCAGTTTGGCCCCTCGATGGAGACGGTGTTATCCTCGGAATTCCTGACGAGCTAACCGAAGTCTCGAGCTCATAGTGTTTGACTTCGCACCTTCCGAGGTCAGTAAAAAGATCCTCTCTTGGGTGACGTCAGACTCCTCGGCCAATATTCTGGCAGGGAGTTACTACCGAGGAGGCAATAGCCTTTGGCTATCACAGGCCCCCCTCCGAAAAGCCGAAGTGAGAAACTTCGGTTCATCGGTTTTCGGGTCCTGTGGTTGTGATATCTGCGCCGAAGACGCCTTCTTCTGCCTGAAGCGATGGGCAGCCCTTTTTGCGTCCTCGAGGCGCGAGAAGATAGGCTGTCCCTGTGCCGAAGATACACCTTCTGCCCGAAGTCACAGGCTGTCTCTTGGTGTCCTCGTGGCGAGGGAAAATAGGATAACCTTGTACCGAAGATAGACCTTTTGCCCGAAGTCACAGGCTGTCTTTTGGTGTCTTCGAGGTAACCTACTTTTTTGCCTTTATAGGTCTGCTCATGCGTCGCATCCTGTGTCCAGCAGAGTCAGTCTAGGGCGGCGCCTCTAGACCAAATGGTGTCAGAGGGCGTGCTCGACGTGATGGACGACACGTGGCACGTTTGCTGCGCGATGACCGACACATGGCACACTATTATTGGGTGGGAATGCACTGAGTACGGCAGGCGCGACTTTTCAGGCGCATTTAGCAGTTATGGCGACGCTTCGCCTTCCGAGGGGTACTAATGACGACGGTTCACCTGGCCTTCTCGGCCTATATATACCAGCCCTGTCATAACCCTCTTTTTGCTTCTGCTTTTGCTTTCTTCTGCCTTCTAATTCTCTCCCGATTTTCCGCGGCGGTTCTCCTTTTTCAGGCGTTTTTCCGCCCACTTTTCACGACGGCTTCCAGAAATCCAGATTTCGGCAAGACCTTTGGTGGGTTTTAGTCCTTTTGCTTTTTTCAAAGCTTCTTCTTTGTTTTTCCCGAACTCGTTTTCGTTGTTTTTCCCGAACTCATTTTCGTTGTTTTTCCCGAACTCATTTTCATCATGCCTGTTCCCGAGAGTTGGCAACCTCTTCTTTCTCACCCTTGCTGCACTACTCCGGCAAAACTAGCGAAGTGGAAGAAAAAGTTTTTCTTACCCTCTTACTCTGTGACGAGGTTGCCCCGTCCTGACCAATTTCCTTTTTCCAACCGAAGTGATGAAATCACCGTTTTCCGAGCCCAACTGAAGGTCGGACTTCGGTATCCCCCCCCGGAGATGGTTAGCGCGTTCTGCAACTTCCATGGCATTGCCATTAACCAACTCCCACTGAACTCGTACTGCTATTTCAACGCCTTCCTCTGTATGTGCGGCGTTTTCAAAATAAAACCTCACTTTGTAGTTTTTCTTCAGTACTACAAGCTCTTCGTGGTCCCGAAGGGTGGCTTCTACTTTATGCTACCTCGGGGATCCGGGAGCAAAAAGTATACGTTCACCTTCGCCACCAAAGACAGCTGGCGAGGGTGGCAACAAAAATTCTTTTTCCTGAAGAAGTCGGAGGCTTGGTCGCACGTCCCGACCAAGTGGGCTCAGGGGAGGCTCAAGATGGATGTCGTTGACCCGAAGATACTGCTAGACGCCGACGTAGCACCTATCTTTGAGGACTTCGACAGGCGCATTCGGGCCGTCTTTGACTGGGCTGCCGAGGTCTCTCCTCGTGCCCTTTACCCATTTCCGATCAACTGGAGGCTCATGACCGAAGAGGTCCTTCGGGAACTTAAGGTGGTAAAGGAGCATGTGACAGACCTCAACATGCCGAAACCGGCTTCTTCGGGGAAGGACTCCTGGCTCGTGAAACTCCTTCGGGGGAAAGAGACTTATGAGTCTTTTTACGAGAGTAAGTTACTTTCTCATTTTTTCCTTCATAACTTCATCTTGGACTTACACTGATCTTCCTTTTCTTTTTTCAGAGATGGGCGACGACGCGGCTGCCTTCTACAAGTTACACTGATCTTCCTTTTCTTTTTTCAGAGATGGGCGACGACGCGGCTGCCTTCTACAAGGCTCTTTTTACCGGGCAGGCCGAGAGGGGCAAATAGACAAAGAAGGCCGCCTCTTGGAGGCGGAAGCAGACTTTGGGCGGCCCTCCTTCCAAACGGGCAAAGAAAGCTGCTCCTTCCTCTCTTCCGCAAATTCCGGAGGAGGTAGGCGAGGAGCCCGAAGACCCTGCTGCCCCTTTGCCCGAGGTTCCTTCTGTCGACGTCCCTTCTTCCGACGTCCTTCCTCAAAGCCCCACGCCTTCGCATGCTCTTCTGGAGGGCGATGGGGAGGAGACCCCTTCTTTCGAGGAACGGCGCCAAATAAAAGGCAAGGGGATCTCTACTGAGGCGACGTCGATTGTTGACGACGACGTTACCGAGGTGCCAGCAGGTTTGTATTTTGTCGAAGAACCTTTTTTTTTCTTGTAAATCCTTAAGGGTTTTCTGGCCTTAACCAATTTTTCTGCCTTGTTGTGCAGCGGAGGTGGCCGCTCCTGACTGGGTTGCCGAACACGCCCGCAAGAGGGCCCTTCGGGATGCCAAAGTCCCAGCAGGGAAAGTTCCGAAGGAGCCCTTCTGGACGTTCACGGAGGACATGAATATGTACTCCGAGGACTGTCCCGAGATGGCCAGGCAGGTGTGCAAAGGGGTGCTCACTGAGGCCTCTTACAAGGCCCTTACGGCGGCTTACCCAGGCGACACCTCTTTGGCCGCCAAGCTCACTGAACATGCCGCCCAGGTACGCTTCACTGTTTCCTCAGTGCCAATTTCACCTTTGCTTTTTACTTAGCATCATTTTCCCTTTGTTTGCTTTTTTTTGCAGCTGATGGGGTATGCCGGGTTGCTCCGTGTTCGGGTGGCGCGAGAGTCAGAAAGGAGGGCGTCACTCTGGGACCTTTATACCAAGACGAAGGCCCAGTGTTCGGCGTTGGCTGCCGACAATGCTCAGCTGAAGCAGTCTTCAGAGAAGGAAATTGCTGAACTTCGGGAGGGGTTCATAAAAGAGAAAGAGGAACTTGAGAAAGGCACCTCCCAGAAACTTTCCGACATCGGCTCTCGGATGGCGGAGCTAACTTCGATCGTAGAAACGATTCAAAAGGATAAGTCAGAAAGTGACGCAATCCTTGCGAAGACGCTCGAGGAAAAGGCCCAGCTCGAAGCCGAGGTCGCATCTCTGAAGAAGCCTTCAGAAGAGAAGAAGAAGATGAAGGCATTGAAGAGAAAGTTCAAGGATTTGGAGAAGGATTACGCGGATTTGGCGGTCAAGAAGCGGGAGTCCGATGATATGACGAAGTTGGGCTTTCAAGACGGCTTCTGTCTTGTTCGGCACCAAATTCTGCAGAAGTTCCCAGATTTTGACCTCTCCTTCCTGGAAGGCATGAACATCCCCAAGGAGCCTCGGTGGACTTGGTCCAAGATCGAGCACTTGAAACTGCCTCCTTCTCTCCCGGCGCCGAAGGCTGCTGACAAAAGCACAGAGGCTGGCAGTTCTCAAGACGCCGAGGTTCCTTAGTACTAGGGCCTTTTGTCTTCATTTTCTTCTTCTTTTTTGTAGTCTTTCAGCAACTTTCTTCTCTGTAAGCACTCTTTGGCTCAATAGATAAAAATTTGGCTAAGTATTTTTTGCCAGATTCCTTTGTTTCCTTCTGTCCCGAACATAATTCGCTCGAGAGACTTCGGAAAACCATACTTTTGCTTTCCTTTGTCCCGAACATATTCGCTCAAGAGACTTCGGAAAACCATACTCTTGCTTTCCTTTGTCCCGAACATATTCGCTCAAGAGACTTCGGAAAACCTTACTTTTGCTTTCCTTTGTCCCGAACATATTCGCTCAAGAGACTTTGGAAAAACTTAGTCCCGAACATATTCGCTCAAGAGACTTTGGAAAAACTTACTTTTGTTTTCCTCGGCGATTGCTTTCGTGAGACTCTTGTTTTGTACTTCTTCAGAACTTTTTACTTAGACAAATTTTTCCAACTTGTGCAATACAACTTTCCCACCGAACTTTTTAGGCATAGAATTTTTTCAAGGCCTCTAAGTGCCAAGTATTTTTTAATTCTATGCCTTCGGCATCACCGAGCTTATAAACTCCTTTTCGTACTTCGGCAAGTACCAGGTAGGGTCCTTCCCAATTTGCGCGAAGTACCCCGTGGGACGGCTTTCGGGGTGCAAATTCAGCCTTTCGGAGAACGAGGTCTCCCTTCTTTATTCCTTTTGGCCTGGCGCGTAGGTTTATGGCTGCTGCCACTCTTTGCTGGAAAGCTTTTCTTCTCAACTCGGCTACTTCTCTGTGTTCACTGACGAGGTCGAGCTTGGTTCTCAGACCGAGGTCATTTCCTTTTTCATCGAACACTTGGACTCGTATTGACGGTTGTACTACTTCGACAGGGATGATGGCCTCTGTACCGAAGACGAGTGAAAAAGGCGTTTCCCCTGTGGCTCTTCGGGGTGTTGTTCGGTAGCTCCATAACACGCTTTGGAGTTCTCCTGGCCATTTCCCTTTTGCTTCTCCCAATCTCTTTTTCAGACCATCTTTTATGGTCCTGTTAGATACTTCCACCTGCCCATTACTTTGGGGGTGAGCTACTGGGGCGAAGTGCATTTTTGTCCCGAGGTCGCTAATGAACTCTTGGAATCCTTTGTCTATGAACTGGGATCCATTGTCCGCTACGAGTACCCTCGGTATGCCAAATCTGCATACGATGTTTTTCCATACGAACTTCTGCACTTCTTTTGCCGAGATAGTTGTCAGAGGTTCTGCCTCGACCCACTTAGAGAAATAGTCTACTGCTACTACGCAGAACTTTACGCCTCCAGGCGCCGTTGGGAGTGGCCCAATGAGATCTATGCCCCAAACTGCGAAGGGCCAAGGATAGTCTGCCGAAGTCACGAACTCCGAGGGTGTTCTTTGGATGTTCGCATGTCTCTGGCAACTACCACATTTCCGGACGAACTGCTTGGCGTCCTTTCTCAGGGTAGGCCAGAAGTATCCTTGGCGAAGTATCACTGCTGCCAGGGCGTCGGTTCCGATGTGCGAACCACAGGCACCTTCGTGAACTTCTTCGAGGATCATTTCAGTATCCTCTTCACTAACACACCTCTGTAGTGGATTTGCATATCCTTGCCGATATAGTTCTTCTCCAATTAAGAAGAAACGTCCGGAGCGCCTTCGCACTTTTGCGGCTTCGCTGGGGTCTTCGGGGAGTGTGTTGGTTGCGAGATACGTTTTGATTGGTTCTTTCCATCCTTTCCCCGAGGTCGCTATGCTTAACACCGCGACGCTGGGGTGGCTTAGCACTTCGGTGCAAGTTTTGGACTTCGCCAAACAGTCTGCCTCAGCATTTTCTCGGCGGGGTACGTTCTCGATTTTCACGACTTCGAACTCCCGAATAAGCTTTGTTACCAACTCATGGTATTTCACCAAGGTCGGGTCTTTCGCGCCATAGTCCCCTGCCATTTGCCGGACCACCAGCTGGGAATCACTATGGGCTTTCAAGTTTCTCACGCCAATTTTTCTGGCCAGGCGTAATCCTGCTATGAGGGCCTCATACTCGGCCATGTTGTTGGTGGCGTTGAAACTGAACTTGATGGCCTTCATTACTTCTAGGCCTTCGGGGCCTCTGATAATCACTCCAGCTCCCTGGTGTTCGGATCCTGAGGCCCCGTCAACATATAACGTCCATTCTGGCTCGTCTTCGCCCGAAAATGAATGTCCCTCCTCGGTGTTTGGTACTTCGGCGATGAAGTCTGCCAAAGCTTGAGCTTTTATAGCTTTCCGGGGTTCATACGTGATGTCGTGTTCGCCAAGCTCTATACACCACTTGGAAAGCCTTCCCGAATGATCAACTTTCCTCATAACATCCCGTAGAGGCAGGGTACTTCGGACGATAATGGGGTGAGCCTGAAAGTATGGCCGTAGCCTCCTTCCTGCAAGTACCAAGGCATATATAGCTTTTTGAAGCAAAGGGTACCTGACTTCGGCGCCATGCAGGGACTTGCTGACATAGTAGACCGGCCATTGCTTTGGCCCTTCTTCTTTCACGAGGACCGAGCTCACAGCTTTTTTCGTGACGGCGAGGTACAATACGAGGGGCTCTCCCTCCCGAGGTTGCCGCAGAGTCGGCAGGCTGGCCAAGTAGACTTTGAGTTCTTCCCAGGCTTTTTGGCAATCTTCATCCCAAGGATGACCATTCCTTCCGAGGTCGCCTTCCATCTTTGCTGCCTTTGTGAGGACTTTGAAGAAGGGTCGACACCTATCTCCGTACCTGGAAATAAACCTGCTCAGAGAGGTTATTCTTCCGGTGAGTCTTTGCACGTCTTTGACTGTGGCAGGAGTTCGGAATTCAAGCAGAGCCTTAATCTTCTCGGGGTTAGCATCGATGCCTCTTTCGGATACCATGTACCCAAGGAACTTTCCCGAGGTCACGTCGAAGATGCATTTCTCAGGATTAAGGCGGATCCTGAAGGCTCTGAGTTTTTGGAAGGTTTCCTCTAAATCTGCAACGTGGTAGCCAGGCAGTTTGCTTTTGACTATCATATCATCAACATACACCTCCATGTTCCTCCCCATTTGGTCTTTGAAGACCTTGTTCATCAGCCTCTGGTAGGTGGCTCCTGCATTTTTGAGTCCGAAGGGCATCCTGATATAGCAATATGTTCCTCCTTCGGTGATGAAGGCAGTCTTCTCTTCATCTTCGGGGTCCATCCTTATCTGATGATACCCACTGAAACCGTCCAGGAAACTTAGGAGCCCATACTCGGCAGTTGAGTCTACCAGTTGGTCTATTAGCGGAAGAGGATATGAATCTTTCGGGCAAGCATCGTTCAAATTTCTGAAGTCGATGCACATCCACAGTTTACTACTTCCTTCTTTTGTGGCAATTACTACGTTGCTTAGCCATTCGGGGTAGTTTACCTCCCGGATAACGCTGGCGTCTATCAGATGCTAAACTTCGGTCTTGATGAAGTCACTTTTGTGAGCTGAGATGCTCTGTTTCTTTTGCCGGACAGGTTTTATTTCTGGACTCGCTTTGAGGCTATGCTGGATTACGCGAGGGTTTACCCCTGGCATGTCCTTCGGCGAGTAGGCGAACAGATCTTTATTTGCAAGCAGAAAAGATACAAGTTTTTCCTTGTCTCCTTCGGCCATGCTTTTCCCTATTCGGGTACTATGGCCTGGGACAAGCTCTACTTCTTCTGTTTCCGCTTTTGTGGGATCTTCTGCCTCGCCCCTTTCCAACTCTTTTGCTTCTACAGCATGTGCTAGGTTGCTTGCTGGAGCCTTTCGTGCTCTGACGAACACCTTTCTCACCTCGCTTTGATTAATGAAGATCTTTGCGTCTCCTTCTTTGGTGGCGAAGGTGACGGTCAAGTACTTTACATCAGGGTGAATGTGCAAATTTCCCTGTGTCTGTCTGCCGAGGATGGCGTTTTATGACGAAGGAACGTCCATGACTATGAACCTTGCCATGGTAGAGGCGAACAACTCAGCAGTTCCTTTCTCCGAAGTTCCTTTCATCATCAAGGGGAGGTCGATCCACCCGAGGACAGGTAGCTCAGATGGTCCTACGCCGAACGTGGGTGAAGTAACAGCCTTGAGGTCACTCCTGGATACGCCCAAGCTTGGTAGCAAGTGTGAGAACAAGACGTCTGCGTTTGACCCATCATCCAGCAGTACCCTCTTGACGTCCCAGTTTCCTATCCTCGCCATTATCAGCAATGGATCGTCATGGGGAAATACGATGGTGGAGCCATCCTCGCGGGCCAATTTTTTCATTGGGCTCTGATATTCCATCACCGCTATCTCTCTGGCCCTTCTTTTTCTTTCCGAGGATGGAAGTCCGGTTGTGATCGTCTGTATTACTCCTGCCGAAGGTGGAGGACGCCTTCTCGGACTTCGGTTCCTTCGCCTGTCCGAATCGTAATCCTCGTCATCGGGCTTTCCTTCCTCCTCTTTTTTCCCTTTCGGGGAAGGCATTCTCAAATAACGCCGAAGCTGGCCCTGCTTTATCAGTGATTCAATGTACTTTTTCAACTGAAAGCAGTCTTCGGTGTCATGACCGTGATCACGGTGGAACTGACAGAACTTCTTCATGTTCCTTCTGTTGTCAGCAGTCATGCCCCTTGGCCGTTGGATTTGAGCCCCCTGTTTTTCCAACGCCATAAGGACGTTAGCCCTCGTGGTGCTCAGAGGTGTAAAGTTTTGGGGCTTCCTTCCTCCTACTCGCATTCTCCGAGGTCGGCCTGACTGTTCCGTTGGACACCGGGCTTGCTGGCTGGACCCTTCGCCACGAGCTTGAATTTGGTCGTGTTTTGGTCCAGTCATTCTCAGTTCTTCGGCTGTCATGTGTTGTTCAGCCCTTCGGTAGAATTCTCCCAGCGTGTCCGGGGGATCTTTGGAGAATTCGTAAAACAAGTGCGAATCCCTCCGGAGGCCCCTCGTCATGGTGAGGATGCGGATTTCGGGACGAAAGTCCGGAACACTGAGGGCCTCCCTGTTGAACCTCTTGACATAGTCACGGATGGTCTCCTCGTTTCTCTGCGCTATGTCAAACATCTGGACGGGCATCTTCGCCGTCGGCTTGCTCCCAATGAACTGTTGGTTGAACGCCGTGGACAGCTCCTGGAACCCCTTGATGTTTCCTGGAGGCAGGGAATTGTACCAGGCAGTTGCTGGTCCTGCGAGGGTGACTTCGAAGCACTTGCAGAGTGTAGCATCATCAGCCCCGTGTAGCACCATGCTGCGTTTGTACTTTCTTAGGTGGGCCTGGGGATCAGTCCGGCCCTCATAGGTCTCTAGCCGAGGTAGCCTGAAGTCACTTGGCATGGCCGCCTCGACTACTGTTCAGGCGAACGGAGTTTCATCTCCAGAGACGGTTTCAGTTAGCCTGGCCCAAACAGGCTTGCGTGCCACTTGCTGTTCCACTCTCTCCAGTCTTGCCAAGACTTTCTCCAGGAGGAGCGTAGCACTGGGCTCCTTTTCCTGGTGCTTGGAGGTTCTTGGGTAAAAGGACTGTTG